>UCOK01017241.1:0-87696 GCA_900474325.1 Synergus umbraculus
TATATATATATATATATATATATATATAATCAGCATTTTTCACGTAGTAAAAGAACGATGAATGTTCTCTTGTAAGCCATTACGGCGATTAGACCTTGAAGACAATTTAAGAAGCGTTCGAGTGCAGATTTAATGAGCTTCCTGGTGAAAATTCACAGGAACTCTTATGAGATTCAATCGTGAGAATCTGCTTGATTGAAATTTTCAGAGGCAACTCCCCTCATGATAGACAAAGCCACAATTATACCTCTATAATCCCTGCTATTATAAAAAATGTTATTATAATCTAAATATTTGAACTCTCTTTTATTTATTAACATTATGTATTCAAATGGAGTCTGAATAATTCAAAAATATCCTCAATTACCAATTCCATTAGCCACTTTAATATCTAATATAATTATAATCCAGGAAAATGATAACAAATGGAGACGGAACTGCTCTACGGATTTTATTATTTCGAGATACGTGTGAGTCGTCTTTCATAAAAAGCTTATCGTTATCAGGCTAAAATTAAATTGAGATTACATTTTCGCAGCTAAAAGGCAGATTTGGAAAATGCAGATAAATTAATAAGTGTTTTATAATCAAGTATAAATTATAAAGTTATTTTAAAAATACTATACATTTTAATTTTGTAGAAATAATTAATAAAAATATTGTAGGCGATAGAAGATCATGTTGGATAATACCCGATAATTTTGATTTCATTTTTTGTGTGAACAGTTGCACTTCAGAAGCGTTTAAAAAGGTAATCACAAAATGATCGTTGAACTGTGAACTGTCGCAATTGAATAGTTTCCCAGAAAGTAACAGAACCACAAAGTTAATCTACCATGAACATCGATTGCTTTATAACGGCTTTTAAATGTTCATTCTTCAAAGATATAAATTATATTTATTTATATTTAGGATCTAATGCTAAATTTTATCAAATCTACATGAATTAAAATTTTTTATTAATTAGACGAAGAATCTAATTAAAATCTTCATTTTTATTACCTA
This sequence comes from Synergus umbraculus, assembly GCA_900474325.1. Classification (NCBI taxonomy): domain Eukaryota; kingdom Metazoa; phylum Arthropoda; class Insecta; order Hymenoptera; family Cynipidae; genus Synergus; species Synergus umbraculus. The sequence goes on from UCOK01017241.1 coordinate 1,006, forward strand.
TAAAGATTGAGAATTCAAAGTTTAAAGAGAAGGATAATTTTTATTTTTATTTAGAAAGCAGAAATGCAGCAATTGATTTTCCTAAAGTGCAACAATGTCGAAGACTCAAGAATTAAAAATAAAATACTGACGTCCAAAGAATTTGCACCGCTGAGCATGCATTCGACCTCATTCTTTAAAGCTAAACGTAAATGGAATGACCTAACCGTTTCATAATACCTAACGGCATCGATTATCCTTTGGATGAACTTGCAATCGATAAAATTATTTTGTATTGTTTATTCATAGGATCTATCATTTACAATTTTTTATTTTAAAAATGCACATGCAATCAAAACTTTTATTATAAAAATCGATGCAAAATTAAACTGATAATTCGAAACACAAAAATAGATATGCAACTAGAATTCAGCAATCTTATCTTATCAGTGTTTCCACACAAACGTTATTCTTAATATTTACATTGATCATAAATCAACTTGCGGTTGAATTGAAATATTAATAAGCTTAATCTTTATTTTCCAGGTCCTCTACTAAAGTTAGAAGAAAAAAGAACTTTGGGCGGATGCTGAGGGTCCAGCTTTTATTAGTAAAGAGAAATAATCTCCTTTGTTCTGTGAAGGCTGTAGAGCATCTGGAAGCCAAATGCCATAAAATTAGACGTATGTGTGAAGGATAGAAGTTATATTTCCTCCTCGAAGTGTCTGGTTACTCCACGGGGGAAAACCTCTTCCTTGAATTCAACCAGAGATGTAGAATGAGTTGAAAATTATAGGATAACTAATTAGTCTGATAAAGTACCTATTCAGTAACAAAGTACAGACTCTTTCCCAAATACTTATTCTTATCTTCAGATTGCGTGTTCAACTCCCAAACCATGTATGAAATCCAAAGAAGATAAGTTAAGAATGACTTATGAGATCGATAAAAAAGGGGAAAATTGAAGTTGATAAACTAAATAAATAAAATGAAAAGCAGCTCTAGGGTGATACTTAGAAACATCTGAGGCTCTTTTGTATTTAAAAAGAAGAAAACGAAGCAATGGGGCCTGGAATTCGAGAAAATTGGGTCTCATTAAAGAAATCTAGATTCTTAAGAGACCCAAATGAGCATCCAAGGAAAAGGTGACAGCTAAGCCAGTGATGCGCAAACGACGTGGGTTAGCCAGTGCCATTTTGGGCCTTACTGTGGGCCTTCTTCTAGGATTTTTAATCCTGAACCATCGAATTTCCACCCCCTCGGTTATCAACCGTTTTAATTTTTCATTTGCAACAAATTTAGAGCAAAAAAGCGATGCTGTTGAAGATAGAGAAGAACGAGTAAACACTTTATCATCAAATTTAGTTTTCGTGGGAGTTATGACTGCTCAAAAATACCTGGAGAACAGGGCCAAAGCCGTATACGAAACCTGGGGTAAAGAAGTTCCTGGAAAAATTGCTTTTTTCGCTTCGGAATTTTCCACCGTACCTGAAAATTGTCCAGATTTGCCTCTGGTATCTCTTCCTAGAGTTGACGATAGTTATCCACCTCAAAAGAAATCTTTCCTCATGCTTCAATATATGTGGAATAATTTTGGAGAGAAGTTTGAATGGTTCATGAGAGCAGATGATGATGTCTATGTAAGGACTGACAAATTGGAAAAATTGTTGAGATCTGTGGACTCTAGAAGAGCAATGTATATCGGTCAAGCTGGAAGAGGAAATTCAGAAGAGTTTGGATTATTGTCGTTAGAGTATGATGAGAATTTTTGTATGGGAGGACCTGGAGTGATTCTTTCGAGGGAGACTTTGAGGAGGATTGTGCCACATATTAAGAATTGTCTTAAGAATTTATACACTACTCATGAGGACGTTGAACTTGGAAGGTGTGTGAAAAAGTACGCTGGGATTCCTTGCACTTGGAGTTATGAGGTAAGCGCAATGATTAATTGTTCCTTAATTGACCTGTGGGAATTTTTATTTTCTTACTCTTCTAGCTTTATTCCGAACACATTGTTTCGCGAAAATTAGTCAAAAGAACTTGTTTCTGAAGATATGCCTTAACTCTATCTTTATTGCAAAATAATTCAGTTTAATCACAAATCTTTTAATCATGACTTCTAAAAATATTTATGGAAATTTATAAAATGAAGTTAAATCAATGACGTTCCCTCTTTTCGTTACCAAGCAATTCTCCGAGTCGTTAATTTTTTTACGGTTGGCCATTTAATACGAATCTATTTTGGTCTCTCTCTCGTTCCCCTAGTCTCACTTTCTTTTCCCTTTCTTTGACATGTCATTCATATACGATCTCACACGTGTGGAACATCCACTATGATATGAGATAGGCATTTATTAAACCCTTGTACAGTAGATAGATTACAGGATTAAAGTTGAACAAGGGAGACTACTGTATTTTATACATTTTATTTTTATTAGCTTCCATCTATTTTTTAAGCAGATATAAATTAAATAAACAATAATACTAATAAGAACTAAAAATTTCCTTTAAAGATTGAAATAATCACTAATTATAATAGCTCTTAAATCTTAGAAGCTAAAATTAAAAACTCGTTTGTCTGGTTCGTGCAAGGAATAAAAGATCTGACTTTTCGTTTGTTCTCTCATCAACAAATTTAGGACATAATTAAGAAATCTGTGCGTTACACACTCAGTTTGCGAAGTTTCGCGACTGTTCTAATGAACAAAATCACTCACATACTAAAGTTGAGTTAAAATAAGCTGACTTGAAATTTTTAAATCAATAATGAATAAGCATATTATACTACTTGCGTAATTTCGAAAGAAAAGTTAGAATGGAATAATAAATACATAGAAGTGAAATCCATTAACGAGGGTATGCGAAAAAAAACCAAAAAAAAAGTCGGAAATTCTCTGTCAGAGTGCTTCAGCAATAAATCACTCATATTCGTCCAGGTTTTGCGTTGTTTTAGAGACGACACATTACATTAGTCAAATAACTAATAACTAAAAAGTGGAGATTCATCTTCAACAAGAAAAATTGTATGATTTGAAACGCTGTAATATTTCATCCTAGTGTACTGAGCAATTCATAAAATAATAAGGAAATAAGTCTCGTAGATGTTTTTATTTCATCATTTTATTATTATTAATATTATTATTATTTGATTCCTAAGAATCTGAGAAAAACTGCAAACTCAGTTTCATTTTTAAAGATTTACTTTTGCAGAAAATAGGAAAATTTATAAGAATGATAAAATATCTGGTTTGAAATGAATTTTTAAAACACCAAGTATATGAGATGAGTATATTGAGTGACCTATCATTGTGTCAACTGATGTTAGAAGGTACAATGAACAGATGAGGATGTCGGTTGTTAGGATCAAACGAACTGTACCCTGCTAACCCAGTGACTAGTAGATCGTCTCGTTCTTCATCTTATCATTTAAGATTAATCATTACCTCTTGTTATCTCATATGAGTAGATGCTTTTTAACAATGCAACAAGTCTGAACTATCCGGAAACTATCCCACTTTCACATAACTTAACGCTAAGACCAGTTCTTGATTTATAAATAAAGTTTAAACTTCAAAAAGTCAAATTTTAAAGCTGAAAAGATAGAAAAAAATTGGAACAGGATTAAAAAATTTACTTTTTATTCTGTAAATGATGAATCTGAATTTTTGTAAGCTGTTCTAAAAATGTTTTCTCTATTTTGTTAATGGAGAAATTCCCATAAATAAATTTCTTGCTGAGACCTCTGCATATTTCTATCAACACCCACACTTGGAAGAATAAGTGAAGAAAAAATATCGATTTTGTCACACCTTGTTTACATTATCCTTGGAAACTAATTGGCAAAGTACCACTTATGAAAAAAAAAAAGACAAACTTAAGGTACTCATGAAACTACGATTTTCTGATGATTATCAGTCACAGTCTCTTGCAGACGGAAGTTCGCTCTTTAACTTTGACTTCGCCTTTCTTAAAGTCTAGTAATTATTTTTAAAGTCCGGATATAAATTTTAAGTCTAATAAAAACCAGAAGTTCTATTTGGATGGGACTGATGACACTTATGATATCTATTACAGATGCAGTCGATTCTCTACCACAACAGTAGCGGGGACCAGGCCTTTACCGGTAAACTTAAAAGAAAGGAAGTTCATCGTGCTATCACCCTACATCCGGTTAAAAGCCCGCCGCACATGTACAGGGTACATAATTACATGAGGGTTCGTTTTATACTCCATTTTTCATATTTTTATTATTTTAAAAAACAAACAACTCTATAATGCTGTATAGCTTTCATTTTTACATTTTCCAACTCAAAAGTTTTCATGTTATTATTTTAAATCTAGTTATATTCATACTCGAAGAATTAGAATGTTTATTTCTTAATTCATTCGAAATTCGAATTTCTGGTTCAGATTATTAGTAAATTAAAATTTCCTGAAGCTTGAATTATTTTTCTAAGTCAAAAGGCTTTCAAGTTGGAATAATTATCAAATCCCAATTTTGTCTATTTTGGGAACGAGTTCAGACTTAAATTATTTTCAAAAAAGTACATCTCAACATTAAATTTCTTTGAACTTATGAAATAAACTCTACTGCAAACTTTCCTTTTGCTAAAAAAAAATTATGAGTGGGAAGAGCCTACCTACGTGAGAGTAATGATTACCTAATGTACACAAAGCTTCAGAAATAGATAGCAGAACTCGAAAACTTTTGCAAAAATAAATTTATGTCATACTACAAAGGAGTCGTTATACTAGTCAAAAGTTATAAATCGAAAAATTCTCTTCAAAAGCTACAGGAAAAAATTTATTTTCTTCACCAAAACCTATATTTCTTTCCGTTTTAGGGGCTGAAAATCCAAGATCTCCAACAAAAGAGAATTCTACTTCATAGAGATATCCACTCGATGGCTTCCAGTTTAGGAATAGAAATAGACAATATAAAAAATTATACCCTAGCCAAAGGAGTAGCTTTGTTTCCTCAAAAATCATATTCCAAGGATTATTTAGGGGACACAAAAGTACTTGGTAAGTGATTAAATTTCCTTACCAGTCGTAATTAATTAAAAAATTAATTAATGTATCAATCAATATTCTAGATACTAATTAATTATTCAATTTAAATTCGAAATATTGATATGCTTATTTGAATTGTTCATGGCATTCACCCTGAAATTCTAGGAATGAGTTCTCCATTTAAGCTGCAGCCTTGCATACAACTTTTAACCAGAGAGTCATCTGCAATTCAATTAGACTAATGATTTCAGGAGTGAATATATTTTACCAGACTCTTTATTAATAGAGCCACTTAAGTATGATTGTCTCGTGGATAAATTGAATACGCTGTCGAGACACGATGGCGTACGACTTGTACCGTTTCAAATTATCAGGAAGCAAAATCATAACTTACATTATTATCTAAAAATCTTTACTGATTATGACGATGACAAAGCTTTGTCAATGACGATGCATTCAAATATATTGATGTCAGCCACATGACTAATTGATATCTAATTGACGTCTAATTGATATCCTCTGGGTATTATTTAGTTACGGTTGAACATATAACTGCGTTCTAAAACCGGTTTGTTGCAGAATTTAAGATGTACAATTATGTACATTATATAGTTTTCCACGAGAGCATTCACCCACAGGAGTTGTAGTTATATTTTCGTAATGCTGTTTCAAGTTTATTTATTTTTGTTTATAAACTTAAAGGGGAAAATTTTAAAGCTATATCTTCAAATTTATACACAGTGCAGTCCATTTCAGATTTAAAATTATGGACGAGACGCTCGATTCCTATGAATTTAAGATTCCAGTTTATCATTTCTTTTTCATGTTAAATAATTAATTTTGAATTAATTTGTAAACCTTCTAATAACCAGAAAATCAGAAAAAGCTAGGAAAAGTTTGAGAATTTTTATTATGAAGAAAAATTTAGTTTATGTGTGTAGTTTTTGCAGAAATAATTTAAAATAATAAAGTTATCCAACTGCTGGAATATAGTAGTATGTTAAAGCAGATGTATATAAAAACAAGATTCCATCAGGCCTAAGCAAACATCTTGTAACCACACGATGAAAATGTTTTTTTTCCTAGGAGTTCCTCCTGGTCTGCGGTCATTCAAACCTCACTCTAGTGATGAAGTGATCCCTTGGGATTTTCTTTCGCGGTCAGAGTACAGTTTAGGCGATTCAAATCCTCGAAGAAGAATCCATAGCGATGTGAAGGAAGGATTGGAAGATATCACCAGGGAAGTCATGGCTTCAATTAATGCTTGTTCACGTCAACGTGGAAGAATAGTAGAAGAACGTACTGCTCTCTACGGTTACAGAAGAGTTGATTTCTTTGGAGCAGATACAATTTTGGATCTTCTTTTGGTGTATCGAAAATATCGTGGAAGAAAAGTTACTCTTCCAGTCAGAAGACATGTTTATCTTCATCAACACTTCACTGGTGAGGTGTCCTACAATTTTATAATTCAACTTAATTTCCTTTAGCTCCTAAATTTCTAAATAAATGCCATTCTTATTTTCCAGGTTTAGAAATTCGAGAAGTGATTGATGGAACAGAGGCCGACCCAAAAGAAATGAAAAGCAGTTCAAATTCTCTGCCGGATATTTTTCCAGGTTTCTTGGGCTTAAGGTTTACTTCAAAAGCAAACTCTGATCCTATTCACAGTAAAATCATCCACTTCATCCTTCCACTATCAGGGCGATACGAAATTTTCGAGAGATTTCTCAAGAATTATGAAGAAGTCTGCATTAGTAGTGGAGAAAGAACAAAACTACTTGTGATACTTTTTCCTCATAAGAAAGAAGATTCCTTTAATAGAACCATAAACCTGGTCAATAATGTAAAATATAGATACCCAAGTGCGGAAGTTAACGTGATACGAAACTGGGGAAATTTTTCTAGAGCTAAAGCACTTGATCTCGGAGTATCTACTCTAGAAAACGAAGATCTAATGTTCTTCGTAGATGTGGATATCGTTTTTACTCAATCTGCCTTAATAAGAATTAGATTAAACACTGTTTTTAATCTCAGGACATATTTTCCAATTGTCTTCAGTCAGTATGATCCGAAAATTGTTTATGGAAATCAAAAAGATAGGGGAGGATTTATAATCAATGATGAGAGTGGATATTGGAGGCAGTTTGGATTTGGAATTGTAACTTTGTACAAAGCGGATTACAAGTAAGAAAAACAATTTTATAGTAGTCAGAAGGAACTAAACTTCTGACAATTTCATAAAATAAAATGATATTAAAATTTATAAGCAAGAATATTAATTAAATTTTATAAAATTTTCGAAATTTCTAACATAATATTAAATTTAATTAAAGAATGTAGTATTTCTTGAAATTTAATGTTATCCTTAAAAACCGGTATGAGGCTTTTATATATATTTAACACCTTAAGTTAAGTACTTTGAAATTTTTTAGTAAGATCAAAGTAAAATAAAGCCGAGAGGAAATAAATATATAAATTTTATTATAGCTTGATCTTTCTGATTACAGAAAAGTTGGAGGTTTTGACTTATCAATTCAAGGATGGGGAAAAGAAGACGTCGATTTTTTCGAAAAAGTCGTGAAATCGGACTTAGAAGTATTTCGAGCTCCAGATCGAAATTTAATTCATGTTTATCATGGAGTCGATTGTGATTCTGAACTTTCCGAAGTGCAATTTTCAATGTGCAAAGGCACAAAAGCAGACACTTATGCGGGCACAGAGCAACTCGCCAATTTTATTTATCAAAATCCGGAATACTTACGATTTGCGAAAATGAGAAGGTTTCGAGACACGAAACCTGGTGGATGAATTTAATGGTAGAAATTGATTTGATATTTTCTCAGTTCATCAAACTGCAAAATGAATTTTTGTCCTTTACTAGATACTGTGAATTTTGGCAAACCCAAAGAAAGTTATTTTTAATTTCGATGAAGTAGAAAAAGTCTAAAAGCTATTTTATTTATTTCAATCAGATTAAAGTAAAATTTTCTTGTTTTTTAAATTATCTATTTTTTAATGATGAAATAGATAAATTGTGTTTAAGCACCAATGTGCCAGAATAAGTATTTTGAAGATTTGTAAATAGATTATAGAATATTAAGAATCTTAAAGACTTTAAACTAGTTTAAAATTAACTTTAAGACTAGTGTCATTGAATTTCTAATAGGAATTGTAAATCAGTGACTGATGTGAAATCAAGACTCAACTTTGATTATGAAGGGTACTAATTTTAAAGATTTAATCTACAATCATGCGTAGTATTCAGTATGGTAGGCGAATTAAAAGATGCTTTTGCTCTCTCAAATAATAAGTTGTGCACTGAAATAGTTATAAATAAATGTGATATTACGGTGCCTTTTAACAAGTTTATTGAATTTTTTCATTGATTTAAGTCCCATCAATTTAATATTTAAATATCATTAAAATAATGTAAATAAAGCTTTGTTAAACAAAATTCAATTAATCTTGGTAATTAATTCATTTATTCAGTGAATAAAAAAACAACACCTATTGTTTTCCAAATTAGGTACCGACTTCTGTAATTCTCAGAGGGCAAATATGTATAGTTTTCGGACATTCCAGGAATAATAAATTATATTTGCAATTTAACTGTCACAGAATTTAAATGAAGGAAAACACCCGAATGACTTTTAGTTTTAATTATTTATAAGCTCCAGTGACTTTTTGATAGAGTAATTTTGTTGTAGAAACACAAAGAGAATTAAACGTATTCAATGAACTGTAATAAAGCATCATTACGATCATACAATCACGAGATATCACCCTTTAAATTACAGGCTGGAGCGATGCAGGAAACGGTCGAGACTTCCCGCATATTACCTATATACTGATACTTTGAAAAGTGTAATACATTAAGAGGAGAAACGAAATTATATCTTATTATAGGTCTCCTTCATTGCAAATTGATCATTGAACTGAAAAGTTAAAAGCTCAATAACACATTGGTACTATTTTCTATTCAGATCTTCTCAATATTGTAGAAAAAGAAAATATTTATTGTTATTACAGATGAATTAATTCAAACCTCGTCAGAATAATTTAGCTTTATAAATCAAATTTCATATTATTTTTTGAAGATATAAAACTTTATAAAACGCATGAAATTTATTCAACATTTTGAAACTAAGAATTCTTATGTTGCATTCATTTGACTATTTTTAGTATTTCAAGTATTGATAAAATAATTGCGCTTCAACTACTAAATTAAAAAACTACACATTTTAATATTTTTTACGTTTATTTTCAGTATTTTAAACTATATAATATACATTTGGATACTGTAAATCTTGATTCCTCGATGATATAGTGTAAAAAAGTGTATCCACGAAAGCAGATTAATGTGAAGCAACGAGTCTATCTTCCTTCAATCATCTAAAAGTCATTTTACATTTATTTCGAAGACATAAAATTTTGCGTATTTGTCGTTCGAACTGTAGAATGTAATAAACTCAGTTTTCGTATTGTTTTGATTCAGAAAATAATACAGAACATAAATATAACTAGAATATTTTCTAGAATCTTGTCACCGTAAAATTCAATGAGGGAAGACACGTGCACTTAATAATTTTTGAAAATAAATACCTATTTTGAAATAATTCATAAGACAATTGTAAACTAATGAGCAAACTTCGTTACAAATGTGTCATCACGAATTAGTGTAAGAAAAAAAAGTTAATTACTAAAATTATCGCAATTTTCGAAACAAGAATAAAACATTTATCTTCTTTTTGTAATCAAAGGGCCATAAACAGAATCCATTAAAAACTTTCAGATGCTATAGACAGCTTTTGAAAACGCCATGTCAGTGTTTCTCTAAAAAGTAGCCTCAATCACTTCAAAAATTAACATAAAAATTCACAACTCGTGTTATTGAAATTAAATTCAAACAACTTTATTCGCAGAGTCTCCATCCTCGGTCTCACCCCAATGTTCATAATCCTCATAATCTCTTTCTTCACCTTCGCTCAGTGGACCTTCAGGTCTCTTGTTAGGTGGAAGTGTAGGGCCACTAACTTGGCGATTGGCAGCATCGTCACCACTCTCCAAGATTTTATTAATCTTATCCCTAGCTTCATCCACCTTTCTCATCGGACTACGTGACAAACTCCTATCACTGTACTTATCACGAGAGTAGGAACGTCTGTCCCGGAATTCCCTTCTGTTATCTCTAAAATCTCGGAATCCCTGTCTGTTATTATGGAAGAATCTTCCGCCACGATTCTGACCCCGACCGCGATAATTTTGATTGTTGTAATTATTGTACCCATGCTGAAAGCCTCTTCGATTATTGTAGCGGAAGTTCTGATTATTGTTGTAAAATCTATTTCCGTTTTGGAAATTTTGACCTCCGCGGTTGTTATAATTGTGAAAACCACGATTATTATGATAAGGTCGATTGCCCCGATTGTTATTGTAGGGTCGGGTCTGTCTGTTTCGATAATACCTTCGTTCACCAGACCTGCTACGACTGCGACTCCTCGAGTATGATTTAGAGCGAGACCTTGATCGAGATCTGCTGTAAGATCTAGAAGGCGAGCGACTGTATTTTCGCACATAACTTGCAGACCTTTTGGACTTGTTTGAGTAAGATCTTGACCTGGACCTGGACCGTTTCAGGGAACGTGACCTTGATGATCTAGAGCTTGACCCACTTCGAGATCGACTTCTGTATCGCTTTGGTGCTCTTTCTCTGCTCATTCTACTTGCCATAAGTCTACCAGTTGAGCCCCTCTTCTTAGAAGATCCTCTTTGCTCCACATCACTACCCGAATCAGATAGTCTTTGCCTTTTCATTGGAGGTGATTTAGGCGGTGGTTCTGGTGGATAAATATTGCTCTGTCCAATCGGTTGAAATTTGTTTCCGAGATTATTGCTCGATTTGTTTAGGCTACCTTGCGGTGTACCTAGAGATTTGAATTTATCTTGAGATTGAGGTGAATAATAGTTTACGGAGGATTCCCTTGGCGGTGGTTCTTTAGGTAGTGGTGGAGATGGTGAACGCGGTTTTTGTTGCTGCATGGCTGATCTTTTCTCTGCAAGATCACGCTGCATCTGTTTACGTACGTTTACGGACTTATCGAATGACATCCGCTGTAGCTTTTCTTCAGACTGAATGTCCATGTCCTCCAAATTCTCGAAGCGTTTTTTCTTCTCTAATAAATCTTGTCGCTTTTGGGAATGCATCTTTGGCTCCGTGTGGATCATCTGTGTCTCTTCTTCAAACATATCCGGAAACGATTTTCGTTGGATTTCTGTAATGAAAATCAATGTTAGTTGAAAATTTATATTTTACTTTTTAAGAAAGTGATAAAAATTTAAAAAAAAAATGTAATCGCTGAAAAATTAATATTTTCAAAATTACCTTTCCGCTGATGTCCGGCGGACGTTCTGGGATCTCTCTCTTGATATATCTTAGCTGGATCTTCTCTCTCGCGATCTCTGCGGGGTTCCTCTTCTCTGTGGGAACTATCCATATGCTTTTCTACATTGATAAGAGGGGAAGGCATCTCATTATAGTTTCCTGAATACCTAAAAAACATAAAACAAACAATTAAATTAAGCTTCAATGTCACACATTTTTTATTCAAATGTAAGGAAGAAATTATAATTAACTAAACAAAAATTGCAGTAAAAATAGCTAACCTCTTGGGAACAGTTGAATCTTTTCCAACCTTCGCGTAATAAGCGTTTAATTTTGACTGCAAATGTTCCAAATCCGGGGAGGAAGAATTTTTAAAAATTTCCAAACTCCTATTCATCTTGTCTTTACTATTCTTACGCTTTTTGCGTCCCTCTTTCTTCCTCTTTTTTCGACTCTTTTTATCTTCCTTGTCCTTATCTTTATTTTTCCTATCCTTCTTTTTCTTTTTCTTTGACTTCTCGCCATTCCTCTCCCCATCTCGATCTCTCTTCAATCTTGAAGTTTCCTCCAGCAATATTCTCACCTAAAATAAAAGAGTAAAAGAAAAGAATAAATTTAATTGTTCGAATTTTGTACTCATTCTCAACTTATTTTAACTTGATACTTAAACTTACTTTTTCTTCATAATCGGACTCATTCTTCGTCTGTAAGAGCTTGCGCACTAGCATCTCAATACCCTCTGCTCCAGCTTTTGAGTCTGAAGACCTTGGAGCCAAAACTTCGGACAATGAACTAGTAGCTGGGGGATTATTATACTGGCTCATTCTTTTACTAAGTGGAGATAAAGAACCTCGTTCTTTCTTATTCTTTTTCTTACGAGAAGATGATCGAGAAGCAGATCGAGAACTTTCAGAAGAGGATGAACTGCTCGAATCCGAACTCGACGAACTTGAGGATGCACTTGACGAAGAACTTGAACTCGAACTCCATTTTTGCCTCTTTTTTGACCTCGATTTTCGATCTTTTTTCCTTTTTTTCTTATCGGTTTTATCATTTGCAGATCCATTTTCAACTTCAAAGATCTCAAATTTATCGACGGGAATCCCGACCCCTACGCCTAGCTTTCTTTTCTTTATATACTCGATAGAGTTTCTTGCCTCCTCATGATATGGAGCGATAGCCAAACAGTCCTCGTAAGCCTTTTGAGCTTCTTCAAACTTTTCCTCATTCTCATAGCTACGCCCTAAAGCTACAAGTGTCTCCGACATATATTTACGAGCGTTCGCATGAGTTGGATTAATCTTCAAGGCTGCTTCGAAATCTGCCACAGCTTTTTTGAAGTTACAATGGTTCGCATGCCTGTGAAAAATTAAAAATTAGAAAAGTTAGATTATGAAGAACTTATAGTAAATGTTTTTTTTCTTTTATTAATTTAATTAGAGAAAATGAGAATATTTTGATGCTTACAATGCGCCACGAGCTACTAATCCCTCAATGTTTTGGGAATCAACCTCCAAGGCTTTGTTAAGACATTGAAAGGCTTCTGCATGTCTTCCTGCTTTGAAATGATCAATTCCTTCCGCAACGCTGCGGAATGCCCATTTACCAGCTTGTGCTTGTCTTAATTCTGAACTATATTCCTCTAATGGAAATTTTTCCCTATAAAAGTAATTATATATGAAAGTTATAAATAATTAGAAATAAAATTGTAAAAAATATAAATTAAAAAGGCATATAAAATTTTGATATCTTACCTGAGACCAAACATGTTGGAATAGTTCTCTTGACCCAGTGACATCAAGTCGGATAGATATTTAATGTTGTTGGGATTGTTGAATCCAGTACTATTCTCCATGATAAATTCAAAACTTTTGCCCTTGTTTTCCAATGCTTTCCTAGATCATAAAACAAGACACGAATTATAACCTTGAATTTACTTGATTGACTTGTGATTCACGAAGCGGACCGAGGCTGCTTAGCTAAGAGTTTCATTCGATAAATGTATATATAAAGCAGTAGTGCTCTACAGATAGACTCTTATTCCAGGGTAATATATGTAAATGTATGTTTCACAGATCCTTCTTCAAATTTCCATTTTCAGAATCACACAGTGGCAAATATCTGGGCGATCACTTGTCGCTATTCTCCTTTTTCTCTTCTGTCTCTATGGATTGTTTACTTATGTAAGTATCTCATATATTGAAACATCTTCCAGGAGATTTACTCCAAATCTTCAAACTAAAAGCCGGTAGTGGAGTCTATTCATATCCGTGTTTATAGACTTTATACCCTTAGCAAGCAGCTCGATTCGAGTATTAGGTAAACATATCTCTCACCTTTCGCATAAACCGCAAAGAAGCGCATATATTTTTTTAGATTCATTTTTAGTATCATAATTATCATATCTTTTCTCAATTTTCTCAAGACAAAAGCGCAGAACCTATCATCAGATTGTCTTTTTAAGTATTGGTTACGATAAAATAAATTTCATAGCCCTAGAACAGATGCGAGCCATGTCTGAAATATATTTATTATCCAAGTTGATCAAAAAATTTGTTTAGATGTAGCAGTTCTTTCGCTTGTTTTGCTCTTTGCGGTGTCAAACAGACACCACTTTTATCTGACAATATCAGCTGTAAGTTTAAACGATTAATTAATGATTATGCAAAGCGCAACTCCGTCGAGGTTTAAGTGGTACATGTCAAGCAGTAACAAATTCCCGTTGCGTGGTCTCTATAAAAGACTTGAAACAACATGCGCAATTTCTTCATTTTACGATTTTATTAGATTTAAGTTATACATTAGAAGACCAAACAACTGAATTTATTGCTTTACCTACCGTCTAGTGACATAAACGCGAGTTCTCATTTCGTCTGGTCAATGCTCATTGGTTTTATTTCGCCAGTACTTTGATATAATTTTAACGCAAACGTAAATACAACTGAGCAAAATGTATCCTCGCCAATCAATCTCAATTCAATGGTCACGATTCAAATCGTTTATAATTCATTTTTTAAACTCATCGTCATTTCGAGTATCAACTTTTATCTTAGAGATTATCTGGCACCTAAATTCATAAAAATGTGTCAGAGGTTGTCACATTAACGCTCAATTTCTCTCAATGTTTTTCACAACACTTCAAAGAATGTAACAATTCTTCCATTTCTAAATCATCCCAAGACATGAGTATACCAATCTTTAGTTACAAATCTTACGTAATACTTAAATGATCCCCAAGCTGCACAATAAAGTTTGTAAGGAGCATTATAAACAACAGTCAAGTTCCAAATAGATTAGAACTTTGATCCAAAACTCTTAAGTGAGCTGAAATTTTATTTGGTACTTTGTTTCTAAAATGGGTGTAAATTTAAGGATAGTCAGATACTCACTTGTAAGCGCCGGGAAGTTCATCGCTATCCACAAGACCCAGACGCGGATGTGGAGCTTGACCTTCACGAGGGGTTACGTTCATGGCCGCGACTACGCGTTCAGCCTCCACAGTTACTTCTGTCACGCAGACACACACCAAATCATTAACCACGTACTCTCGAGTCACACCCTTCTTGTCCACTGCCGGTACTGAGGCCGTATTCAATATCAAAGCCTGCCAAGTGTAAAAGGACGAAACATTATTATTTTAACAATCAAGAACAATTAGACACGTATTTTTTTTTAGAAAATAAGTTTACCTTAATGCCAATATCGGAAACAACTCTAGGATAATCACTACAGTTGCAAAGAATCTTCAGAAGAAGTCCTGCAGCACTCTTCCCCTTCACTTGTGCGAAAATCACGTCTCCAATATTCAAACTCTGCAAGTAAAAAGAATTATTTTATTTGCAAAACAGATCAACTTTCATTACAACACTTTGTCCAGAAGAAGAGAATATCTTGATATTTTTACCTCTAAAAAGTTTCGAATGCGTTGAGATTTATCCATTGGAACGAACGAATCCAGTCCTGGCAGAGTCGCGTACAGTTCTGCAAATAAAACGCATTTCGAGCTTTAAAGATAAGAAAATTTAGATATCAGCAATAGTGAAGATTAAAAAAAATCGATTAAAATCAGTTCTTGATGTTAATAAACAATGTGAGCACATTCTTATTAAAAGGGCTTACTTTAAGAATACAAAATTACGCATAGGGGCATATATCCACATAATTACTAAAAAATTTGAAGAAAATTATCAAACTGTTATTGAATAAACTTTAAGCGTATTTTATTACCATGGTGGAAGGAAATTAGACGTCGTGCACAATGCGTAGTTCAACGTTCAACACTCTCTTACTACTGTTCCGCCATATTGAATAACATTAAAATTCGGCAAAATGGCGGAGCGGAGGTAACAGCTTTGCTTGTTAACACCGGCTGCGCAGGACTGAGAGAAAATGCGTTCTCTTGCGCATTTTAAGACATTGATAAATAACTTCTCAAAAAAATTTTAATTAAAATTTATTGTTGCCCTAGCAGAAAGACGTGATTTGACTTAATGAAAAAGTGGAACCCTTCTTTATGAATTTATGATGTAACTAAATTTTATGTTGTAACATATACTATTAAAATATTCAACAATGCGACTACATGTCCGGCTACAGCCGACTGTCAATAACCGGTCGAATTTATTTACATAATAAAATTTGTCCGGCTATTGACATAAATAATAATTGTCTATTGAAATTCTACTGTAGTTGGATAAATTTTTATTTAACATTCATCTGTCTAGCCGGACGTTTAGACACTTCGAATATTAAAATTTAAATTAATTGAATAATACATACCTGGACCATTAAGTTGTGGTATGATGGGCTTAATAGTCGTTTCCAAATTCCCTTTGTCATATAAAACGTCGGCCTTTTTTGCGATAAATTGATAAAGCCTCAACCTCTTTCCTAGGTCAGCCAAGCTGCAGAAAATAAACATTTTAATTGTATTCCTTAAAAAAATCAACCTATTCCACCAAAATTCAAACATATTAAAGCTTATACTAGCTCCAAATTCAAACGTTTTCAATTTGCTGCTTATTGTTTTTATCATTAACTATTTTTAATCATAAGATTCTAAACAATCATACTTCACTTTGCAGAACATAATTTTACAATAGAAAACTACTGTCTAGGAAAATCGCACAACTTACGAATTCACTACAAATTTTTAGCATTTTCCTACTCCATAGAGATTGCTTTTATTATATTTGTAACGTAACTAGATAACGAATATACAACAAAAAGTTTAAAGGTCGAAATTATCTATAAAAATCCAGCAGAGTGAGATGCTTTAAATCTCATTTGAAAAATAAATTTAAATGTATGTACCTGAGCGTCTTTTGTCTCTGTTGGAATATTTCAAAGCTGGGGTCTTCGAGATTAAGCGTTGCAAGCTCACTTTCATTGCGATGACTCTCCCAAACTTTCTGTAATTGCTGACCATGGTAATTCAGGGCTTGAGCTATGAGAAGAGGATCCATCGACTCCATTCCGGCAGGTTAACCTAACCTGCAATACTGTGGAGATTCTTCGGTTCAAAAAATGAAGAAAATATAAGATGCAAACCCATTCAAACGCAAATTATTTGCTTCAAAAACACTATTGAGCTATTTTTCACTCTCCTATGCTTCTCAACTCACTATTAATAGCGTATTATTTCCCAAATGTTAATTTCAGTACAAATCCATCGTTTTCCGGAAAATATATCCCAAAGTCCATTTTTGTCATTAGACTTTGACTGATCAATAGTTTTTGTAAAATAAATTGATTTCTTTGCATTAATTACGAATCCTCATTGCTACCTGAATCAAGAAATCCCGCAAATAATACGCAAGATGTTAAAACACAAAAATTATCATTTTATAAAAATTAAGAAAAACTTACCTTGTATTTCGTTCAGTTGTTCTAAATTCGTAGATATTAAATAGAAGATGAATTAATTGCTCTTAACGAGTACACTGGATAGACAAGTACGTATTTAAACAATTTTTGCTATTGCATGTCGTATTTTATATGAAATATAATAACCATATAGCTGTTAACGTTGATCGTAGAGGAAGTAACAATAAAGAATGAAGATAAATGACGATCACATGTCATCATATGACAATTGACGCACGAATTCCACATTTCCGGCAGTGCTCTCAACGCAAGTTCCGGATGTTTCTGGCGAAACGTAATACGATTGGTTCCTTAAAGTTAACTCTATGAGAAAGACAAAATTTCTCCTAGAGCCGACTGCCAGAACCAATAATTTGGGTCATACGACGTCTGCGCAGTTGGTTCCAGAACACGTGTGAAAAAAACACAAAAGCAAACTTCCGGTACTTGAAATGTAGTTTAAAAATTGGCGCTAAAACATATTTCAAAATATAAGAAAAGTTGAAAAAAAGGTTTTGTATTATCAAAATAGAATATAAGAAATTTTCAGCAAAGAACCACTGGTCAGCATTTAATTAATTTAATGTCTGATTTTAAAAGCTCTTTTAACAATTAAAAAACTTCATGCATAGATTCTTAAATAAAAACTCTCAATGATCTTTTATTTTTCTTTATGTATAAGGAGCTAATTATTAATATCTGCGATTATTTTACTATGAAAATACTATCTGAATAAAACACCCAAAGCGAATACTGCATATTTACTTATTTTTGTGCCTATATTTTCGATACTTTTAATTATACATTGTTTGTTTACATACATCAAAATACAAGTTGATTGTTGACTGATAGACGGTACATTATAAAATATGTATCCATAATTAATGACCTTATTATGATCTCACAAATCTTGATTTTTAGATTTTCAAATGACTGATACCAAATTCGAAAAAATCATTAAAGAACATTACAGGTAAGCGTCGCCTGACCTGTAAAACTTTATTATACACACACCTGTCGAAAGAAATCTTTCAAATTACCAGGAAGAAACTTGAGTTTATTCATGATTCTCAAAAATTGTCACCAGGAGGATAAATGCGATAAGCCACGCGCGAAGAGAACTGCGAGCCAAAATTATGAAATATTTATTTTAAAAAAATCGATTCGGAAATTACCGCCAACATAAATCGATAGTAATAAAAAAATAATCATCACAAGCCTCTTTTAGTAGCAACGTCGATTACGTTTCTCAGAAGGTCTTGCCTGCTATATAAAATTGTACTATAATACATTATACACCATACAAATGTGTATACTAAGCAAATAATGATTTCAACGGCAGAAAATTCGATAATAATAAACTTAAAAAGTGTAAAGAACTCGAAAGAAGATCTGTATCTTCAATGAATAATTAAGAGCCGTATCAAGTGCAAAAATACACAGATTGAAAGATCGGTCCTTTTAACAAACTGAGAACTCAGAAAAACGTACCAACAGGCAGCGTCGCTCTCGTACTTCCATGCAAAAATGGCCCGCAGCGTAGATGAAAGCGATACTATATCACAGACGGGACGAGCAAAAGCACGGTAGCGTCCCTACCAAATTTTAGCTGCGATGGCTCTCTGAATTAAAACATTCTTGCTTCGTTGCTTCATGCGCTCAATGAAAGTTTCCTTGCCGTCCAAGTTATCGTCTCCAGGTACAGCCGCCGCCTCCTCGCTCTGGCAACAAACGAGAGTTAGTAGTTGGTTCCTTCACAATGTTCTCTTGCGCGAGTGGCTCATCGTATCCTCATCATCTTGTCACTACACTTTGATCATCATCAAGATGTTCACGGCAGTTCTTTTTTGCGAAAGTAGAGACCTAACCAACCTTGTTCGCAGCGTCGCCCCCCTCGCCCGCGCCCCACCTCTCGTAGTCATCATCGTCACGTTCTTCGCCTTCGCTGAGAGGTCCTTCCTGTCTTTTATTCGGTGGTAGTGGTGGAGGTCCAGTTGAAGACTGTCTATTTGAAGTATCATCACCACTCTCCAAGATTTTATTAATCTTCTCCTTCGCTTCATCGACCTTCCTCATTGGATCAGGTGACAAGCTCCTGTCGCTGTATCTATCTCTCGAGGAGGCACGTCGATCTCGGAAGTCCCGCCTATTATCTCTAAAATCGCGGAATCCTCCTTGTCTATTATTGTGGAAGAATCGACCACCTCGATTCTGGCCTCGACCACGATTATTCTGGTTGTTATAATTATTGTATCTGTGTTGGAAACCCCCTCTGCGGTTATTGTATCGATTATTCTGCTGATTGTTATAGAATCGATTTCTGTTCTGGAAGTTTTGACCTCCCCGGTGATTTTGATTGTTATAAGCTTGGAATCGTGGCTTGTAGTAAGTACCACGATTGTTGTTGTAAGGTCGAAATTTTCTATTCCTGTAGTACCTCCTTTCACCAGACCTGCTACGACTGCGACTCCTTGAGTACGACCTGGAGCGTGACCTTGAGCGAGATCGACTATATGTACCAGAAGGCGAGCGACTGTACTTTCGCTCGTAACTTCCAGACTTTCCTGACCTTCTTGACCTGTTTGAGTAAGATCTGGACCTGGAACGTCTGCCTGAACGTGACCTTGAGGATCCGGAACTTGACCCACTTCGAGAACGACTTCTGGATCGCTTGGGTAGTCGTTCTCTGCTCATTCTCCTCGGCATCGGTCTTCCGCTTGACTCTTGCTTTCTTGAAGATGTTCTTTGCTCCGATTCACTTTCAGAATCAGTTCTGGGACCTTTCGATAGACTGTGTGCCTTATTCATAGGCGGTCTACCTGGTGGTTCTGGCGGATGACTGCTATTACTGCTTTGTCCAATAGGTTGGAATTTGCCACCGAGATTATTGCCTGATTTGTTTAGGCTACCTTGTAAAGTACCTGATTGGAATTTATTTTGAGGCTGTTGTGTAAGATATTTTACAGGTGTCTGTTTAAGCGGTGATTCTTTCGGCATTGGTGGAAGTGGTGATGGCGGTTGAGCTGCTCTTTTCTCAGCCAACTCACGTTGCATCTGTTTTCGTATGTTCAAGGTCTTTTCTAGAGCCGTCCGCTGCAACTTTTCTTCCACCTCATTATCGACATCCTCGTCGCTATCAACTCGCATTTTCTTATCTGATAAATCTTGCCACTTTGACGAGTGGACATCCTTTTGCCTGAAATACACAAACAAAAGAGTTTTTAAGTTGAACTTCCAACTAAATTTAGAGAACTAACAAGTCCAAGATGTTTATTTAAAAATGAAAAAATTGGGATTTTAAAATGATTTTCGTAAGTAAAGTAAGTACCTTGCAGCTTGAGCAGCTTTCCATTTTGCATTTAAAGCTGCGGTGTCTAAAGAAGGCATCTTTGGCTCGGGATGAATTAAGTGCGACTCCTGTTCGAAGATATCTG
Organism: Synergus umbraculus; assembly: GCA_900474325.1. NCBI lineage: Eukaryota > Metazoa > Arthropoda > Insecta > Hymenoptera > Cynipidae > Synergus > Synergus umbraculus. The sequence continues at coordinate 21,679 of UCOK01017241.1, forward strand.
TGAGTGGTTTTCGTTGGATTTCTGTAAATAACACCAATATTAAGAAATACATGGAAATTTGCTCAATCTAATAATAAATAAATAAATAACGTCTTAATTACCTTTCCGTTGTTGGGAAGTCAAAGACATTCTTGGTTCTCTTTCATGGTAAGCTTTGACTAATTCTTCTCTTTCACGTTCTCTGCGGAACTCTTCTTCTCGGCGAGAACTTTCAGCAAGCTTTTCCGCGTTACTAAGAGGAGAAGTCATGTTATTAACTTGTGCTACATACCTATTAAATGTAAAATAAATTTGAAATTATATTCGGTTTTTAAATGAATTACTTTCACATAAATGCAACCAAAGTGATTCATATAATAAAACAGGATCACGAAATGCTGAAAACAGACAAAAATAAAAGCTAAAATGAAAAATTAGTAACCTTTTTAGAACAGCCGTTTCTTTTTCAACCTTTGCATAATAAGCGCTGAGCTTGGACTCAAGTTGTTCCAAATCCGGCAAGGAAGACTTTTTCAAAACTTCCAGATCTCTCTCCATCTTGTCTTTACTACTTTTACGCTTTTTGCGCTCCTCTTTCTTCTTCTTCTTGCGACTCTTTTTATCTTCTTTATCTTTGTCTTTAGTTTTCTTTTCCTTCTTTTTCTTTTTCTTGGACTTGTCATTCTCTGAATGTTTCTTCTCTCTTTCTCTCTTCCATCTTGCGGTTTCTTCCAAGAACTTCCTCACCTACAAGAAAAAGTATAAATGATGTTATTCAGGAACAAACCTCCCTAAACCTTGATTCTATTGCATTCTAAAATTCAGATTGTAAAACAATGCCTTATAAACGAATCCGAGTAATTTTTATTTTTGTCTTTACATGTGTACTTACTTTTTCTTCATAATCAGAGTCATCCTTTGTTTGATCCAAGAATTTTCTGACTTGCATCTCATAAGCATCTATTCCAGCTCTTGATCCAGAAGCCACTGGAACCATCAAATCATGCAATGAGCTGCTTGCTGCTGGAGGATTATTATATTGAGCCATTCTCTTACTCAGTGGTGACAAAGAACCTCGATCTTTCTTATGCTTTTTCTTTCGAGAAGGTGATCGAGATGCTGATCGAGAACTTCCAGAAGAAGATGAACTGCTTGAATCTGAACTCGATGAACTCGAGGATCCACTGGACGAAGAACTTGAACTCGAACTCCATCTCTGCCTTTTTTTTGACCTCGATTTTCTTTCCTTTTTGCGTTTTTTCTTATCCTTTTTACTTTCAGTGTTTTCATTCTCAGCTTCAAAGGTCTTGAATGTCTCAAGAGGATTTAAGGCACCTGCACCAAGTGTTCTTTTCTTTATGTACTCGATAGAGTTTCTCGCCTCCTCGTGATACGGAGCGATAGCCAAACAATTCTCATAAGCCGTTTGAGCTTCGTCAAATTTTTTCTCATCCTCATAACTTCGCCCTAAAGCCACGAGTGTCTCTGCCATGTATTTACGAGCATTCGCGTGAGTTTGATTCAATTTCAGGGCCGTTTCAAAGTCTTCGATGGCTTTCTTGAAACTACCACTATTTGCGTATCTGTGGAAAATTAAAATTTAGAAGTTAGATATTGAAGAGATTATAGTGAATCGATTTAATAAAAAAGATTTAATTCTTACAAAGCGCCACGAGCTACTAATCCCTCGACGTTCCGAGGATCAACCACCAGTGCTTTATTGAGACACTGGAATGCTTCTGCATGTCTTCCTGCTTTGAAATGATCTATTCCTTCCGCTACACTGCGGAATGCCCATTTACTGGCTTGGGCTTGTCGCAATTCTGAACCATATTCATTTGGTGGAAATTTTTCTCTATAAAATTAATTTGGTGTTATTAGTTATCGTTTTCATTATAGTCTTTGAACAGAAAACTCTTTATAATTGAGACGGACGAGTTATATATAATAAAATAAAAGTTTAAACATCTTACCTAAGACCAACCATATTGGAATAATTTTCTTGACCCAGTGACATCAAATCGCAAAGATATTTAATGTTGTTGGGATTGTTGAATCCAGTGCTATTCTCCATGATAGATTCAAAACTCTGTCCTTTGTTGTCCATTGCTTTCCTAGATCACAAAACAAAATAGGTGTTATTGCCCTGAATTTACTTGAATATTCTTCATAAAACAAACCGAAGCTACTTAGCTAAGAGAAAACTCAAGATTCGATAACCATGACGACCGAATAATTTTAAACATAAAACATTTGAGGTTTTTCATAAATCTTTGCAGTGCTATACAGCCAGAATCTCCTTCTTTGATCCTTGTGTAATATACTTTTCAAAAATCCTTTGTCGATATTCCATTTTACACACAGCCAAACATTCGTGCGATTATGTGACGTTTTTCTCCTCATTTCTTCTCTTCGGCCTTCATGAATTAGTCAGATAAATCTCTAATATCGAAAAGTGTTACAAGCGAAATTTATAAAAAAAACGATATTAGAGTTTATCCGAATCTGTGTTTCTATTCTTAGCAAGCAGTTCGGTTCAACAGATGCGGGCGCCATGGAGAAGGTTCGGTGTCTCATTTATTACCGGAAGATTTTTTAGCGTACAAAATTTAGTTATACACAACCTCAGTATTAGGTAAACTCATCTCTCACCTTTCGCAAAAACCGCTAAGACGCGTATACATTTTTTAGTTAGATTTTGTATCATATTTATCATAGGTTTTCTCAACACAAAAGCACACAGCCTATCATCTGATGGTGTTTTTAAGTATTTGGTGCGATAAAATAAATTGCATAGCCCTAGGATAGATTCGAGCCACGCCTGAGTATATATATATATATATAATATATATCTTCCAAGTCGACCAAAAAAAGTTTTTAGATGTAGTAGCAGGTCACTCGCCTGTTTTGCGCTTTGTGGTGTCAAGTGAACGACATCATTTTTATCTGACAATATAAGCTGTAAGTTTAAACGATTCATTAATTATTATGTAAGTCGCAACTCCCTCGAGGTTTAAGTGATCAGTCGAGGAGTTACAATTCCCGTTGTCTGGTCTCTAAGATTATTCTTGTCTTCAATACAAAACAAATCTTAATCGAAAAAATTATTTTCTGCTTCTTTTTTGATATTTATATTTTTATATTTTTTCTTTATTTTTTTTTATGTTTAATTTAATTGCAAAATGAAGAGACCAAACAACTCAAGTTATTGCTATACCTACCGTCTAGTGCACGTACTGAAAGGCCACGACTCCTCTCAAAACTGGAAAATCAACCTCAAAAGACATTGATCTCATTTCGTGCCATAGCTTGTACTTTGATATCATAGCACAAACGTGGATATGAAGTGAGCATAATACAGTCACGCCAACCAATGGTCACGATTCGAATCGCTTGTAATTCATATTATAAAATCATCGCCATACCGAATATCAACTTTAATGTTAGAGAGAGTCTCTGGCACCTAAATTCATAAAAACGTGTCAGAGAAATCAAATCCGATTTTGTTTTATAATGTTAGTAACCATCGTGATCATTACACCTCGTCCCCTACATTTCATTTATTTTATTTTTAAGAGCCCATTGATTTTTACAACCCCTCAGACAATTTCACAATCCATCTACATCCAAATAATCCCAAGCTATACTCAAAGTTGGAAAAAAAAACTACAAAATGCTCCCTTCTCCAGTAAAATCAACATTATTATAAACAGGATAGCTTTGAAAAATTTTGAAAAAAGCCTCTTATTATTTATTATTTTAATTGATTAATGAATTATTAACACAAAATCTCGGTTATTACTTTGGAGAGTAAAATACAAAAAAATAAATTAATATGTATATTAAAGCCTAACAGAAATGAAATTTGAAGTCAAGTTCACTCGAAGCGAGCCTTCTGGAGTTTTACCTTCCGTTTATCTAAGATGCATAGAGTTACAGATCAACACACAAAAACCTTGAAAATTTCCTTAAACAGCATACACATCTGTACAAGCCGTTCTTTCATTTTCCCAATGTGTGAATGTGTGTGTAGCAATAAATTTGGATATACTCTCAGGTGCCTTTATCGTGTAAACGACTAAGTTGTAACAAAGTGTAAACGGCTTCAAACAATCGTGATTTTTCACTACGTGCTTCGAGCGAGCTGAAATTTTAGCTAGAATTTTATTCTAATTGCGATATAAGTTCAAGACCAGTTAATTACTCACTTGTAAGCATCGGGAAGGTCGTCGGTATGGATAAGACCCATAGGTGGGTGCGGAGCCTGACCGTCGCGAGGGGTTACGTTCATGACGGCGACTACTCGTTCCGCCTCAACGTTTACTTCACTCACACAGACGCACACCAGATCATTGGCCATGTACCCTCGAGTCACACCCTTCTTGTCCACAGCCGGCACTGTCGCCGTGTTCAATATCAAGGCCTATCAAGTGTAACCAAAGAAACAAATTAACAACTTAGAATAATCAGAAACCAAAATAATCTACGTAAAACTATAAATGTAAATTTACCTTAACACCAAGGTCTGTCACCACTCTCGGGCAATCACTACAGTTGCAAAGAATCTTTAGAAGGAGTCCAGCAGCACTTTTTCCCATCACTTGTGCATAAATTACATCGCCCACGACCAAACTCTGAAAACGTACAATTTTATTCGTTGAGGAAAAAATTTATTTTGGTGGCGGTAGACTCAGAAAGATAAGACTATCGTTGAAATTACCTCTAAAAAGTTTCGAATGCGTTGAGATTTTTCCATTGTGACGAACGAATCGAGCCCTGGCATAGTCGCATAAAACTCTGAAAATTAAATGAGGTTTGCAGTTCAGAAATGTGAAAATTTACTTGATCTGAAGATTAAAAATTGAATATAAAGATATTTTAGGTGTCTGATATAAATTTTCTAATTTATTTCTAAACCTATTAACTTTATTCAAACTTCTATTTTTGTTAAACGCTTTTGCTTGAATGACAGACAGAATACATTCTGAAAGCTTCGTTGAATAACATTTGAAAATCCAGCGATGCTCAATTTTTTTTAATAAAAAATGTTGTATATAATTAAAAATTGTTTAAAATCATGAAGAATTTTGAGAAATATAAAAGTCATTCTCGCCAATAATGATAATTCTCATTAAACAGAAGTTAAATAACAATTTATGTATTTAGTTCAAAATATTCTGTTAAGATGAAATATTAATATAATACCTTCATCACCAAGTTGTTGTTTGATTAGCTCAACAGTTGTTTCCAAATTCGACTTGTCATAAAGAGCGTCAGCCTTTTTAGCAATAAACTGCTGAAGTTTTAGCCTCTTTCCTCTGTCGCTAAAGCTGTATAAAATAAAAATATTTTTAAAAATTGATAAAAATTGCGCATCAAAGATTTTTTCCCGAAAAATTATCTTAATTAAATTCGTTAAATAGACGTAACCAAGGAGCTTTTGGCAAAAATTTGAAATAAATTACTCTTCATAAATTTGAAAAATATGAAATTTTTTTTAGACATTTCATAAACGTGAAAAACTTATATTTCGAGAAACAATTTTCAGTTAATTAATGTAAAAATGTGGCTTACTTTGAGAAGCACATTCTTATAACTTAAAAAATGAGAAAATGTTGTTTAAATAAATAAGTATGAAGAACCATTAGTTTACGTGCCGTTAATTATCTAAATAGAGATCTATATTTATATATGTATGCAGTTATCTACATAATGAGAATTTTATTGAACTTATCTAATACTATGATAAAAAATACTGATCAAATCTACAACAAATATCAATTTAAATAAAAAGTTTTTTTTTTCTTTTGAAATATGTACTTCGAATTTCACGATTTACAAACTAATAGGTATTCCGGAGCTTAATGTGATTTTGTTATCTCTGTCGAAATACTGTAATGCGCTTTTTCCTTCATCGTTAATTTAATTTAATTGCAAAGCACTGTCCGACAAAATTAAGGATTTCCTGAACGGAAGTGCCTATTTTTAAATACTTCCAACTAATTCTCGCCACATTCGCATGAAATTACTTTCCACTTGGATCAGAAAAAAAATCGAACTATTTGTTCCGAGTCCTTCAAATGAAAGCAATAATTATTAATATTTTATAATAAATTACGATAATTTAACATAATAGTTCGAAAGCTTTAACAAATATTTATATTTGAAAAAAATACTGTATGAAACGCAGAAGCAAAAGGTAGATATCACACATACCTAACATTTTACAATATAAGTACATATCAAGATAAGAAATTCGTAATTCGCGATTGAGACTTAACATTACACGATATTTTTTTTCTCTACATAAAAACCTGGCTTCGTTTATGCGTAAATAGATAAAAATGGTCTTATCAGAACCTGCAACTCAAAAAATGTGTATACATGTAACCAGTTCTTCTTCAAGTCTACAAAATTATCATTATTCAAATTTATATCGTTTAAAATTCATCAAAGAATTTAATCATTCAACTAAGCCTATCAAAATGCAGGCAAACTGAATCTAAATAGACTTGAAAATGTATAAACACATTTCGTTTTGATGGGTTCTCTACTTGCAGGTCAAGAAAGAAAACCGGCTTTATTTAAAACCCAAGTGGAAAGTAATGTTACACCTCACAGTAAATAATAACAGAAGGCAGATTTCTCGCTATAAAATTCGAAAGCAGGGTGTCGAGCGAAAATAAGATTATTATAATTGTCTGATTTTCTCCGATTTTTGTTAATTTAATTTAATATTATTACTATCTAGGCTTATCTAAACTTGAATCTATGTGCACATTGCTATTTGCTAGTTTTTATATAAAAATTCTACAACTTTTTCATACGCAATCCATTTTTTGACCGCTGGAGCCGCTGGACACCCTGAAATCCCTATGCAATAGACTTTGTCGACCTGGGATTCGTAATCAGCGTGAAAAAACCATTTGAAAAATGAGAAAAGTTCTAATAAAAAATTCCGGTGGAGGTTCAACCCACAATTTTGTCGAACAGTGTTCGTAGCCTTGTAAAAATTTATCGTCTAGCACAGTTTTACTCACAGAATCAAAATCTGTATTCGGATACACCCACGTGAAAAAGTTCACATTTAAATGCCTCAAGGCCAGAATTTTTTCCCAGAAGTAAAGTACTTTGCTGGAGATGATCTGTACAAGGCCAACGAAGTAAAAATTCTTGAAAAATTTTGGAAACGATTCCAAATGCAAGTACCTGAGCGTTTTTTGTCTCTGCTGATAAATTTCAAAACTGGGTTCTTTCAGGTTAAGCATAGCAAGCTCATTTTCGTTTCGCTCGCTCTCCCAAACTTTCTGCAACTGTTGACCATGATAGTTCAAGGCTTGCGCTACGAGACGCGAATCCATCGACTCCATATCAGCAGATCAACATAACCTGTAATACTGTGAGATTTTTCGGTTCATAAAGTGAATAAAATAAATAAAATGCAAACCCATCGAAACGTAAAATATTTGGATTTTACACGCTATCGAACAACTTGTCACTCTCCTATATACTCCTCAACTCACTATAAATAGCAATTTATTCCCAAATGCTAATCTCAGTGCTCACATCGTTTCCAAGAGGAAGCAATCACAAGATCCATTTTCATTATTAGATCTTGACCGATCAATAGTTCTTGTAATATAAATTGATTTCTTTGCGTTAATTACGAGTCCTGGTGTCGCGTCTTGTAATATAAACTGTAAAAAAAGCCACTGGCCTGAACGTATCCCAACTTTCGTACCTGGATCGAGAAATCTAGTAGACAAATGGTACGACTAAGGATGCCAATGCCAATCATACTGTGTGTGAATATTCATCATAAGCACGGCGATATGGCCAGTGGAAGTCAATGCGCGTTATTGATTTTTCTGCGATAACAAAATGGTCGTTTGATGGAAATGACGAATAAAGGCAATGACGCCGTATCACTCCAAATGGCCACCATTGCGACCATACCCGGTTTCACTGACACGTTAGCGTCAGCCACTAGGTATCAAAAGATTCCTCCATCTCACAAATGCTAGACGGTACTTACCTCTATATTAAAATTATGCTCCGTTGCTCTAAAAACGTAGATAAAAAAATAGGCTGTACTGATCACCCTCTGCAATCAAACATTTGCGTTTCTTCACTACATTCCGTGAACTCTTACGAATTACTATTTTAATGCGTCTATCGTGGTGTATCGTACCGAACGAAGTCTCAAAAGCAAAACGGAGTACAGAATTGTTGTAGTGTAGAGTGTTGGCAAGTGTTGGTGGTGGGTGAAGAACATTTCCGGTTTTGTCAACAAAACGAGTGCGCAAGATGCACTGCACACGGAAGCAATTAAAACGCCATTGCTAAGGCGCGAAAATTTGAAATGGTTTAATTCAGCTTCTCTGTATGATTAGACTGTCTTTTTGAGTATAGATTTATAAATCTTCGAAAAGTTGAGTAGTTAAAAACATTGTAAACTATAAAAATCTTGTTCCAAATTTGTCATTTATTATCAAAACTTCTAGGTAACCTCAGATTTTTCGGATATAACCAATACACTCTTTTATTCCAGATTTACGTTCATTACAGATAAATCTCGCTTGACTAATTATTTGTAGAGTAAAAAAGTATCTACAATGTTATTTAGAATATGAAACCTTTCTTAAACTTCTCTATCTCGTTCGAATTCAAAGTCAAACTATTGATTACTATTTACCTGCATTTAATCCTAATCCACTTAAAATCATGAACAATTAAAAAGTTAAAAAAACAAATAATAAAAAACATCGAAATGCATGTTTCATCAAGTCTTAATTTTTCTTCTTTCCTGATTTGACTGATTTCTTTGGTTTAACATTCCAATAGTACATGATTTGCGAAGCGATGAGAGCGTTTGCTGAGGTAGAACAAACGAACATTGCTATCATGGTCGTGTCTCCAGTTTCTTGTATAGATGTGAAAATTCTTGCTAATGAACCAAAGAATAACATGAAACCTGTTACAGCAGAGAGTTGACCTGTATTTCCATTGGAGTAATTTGTGTAGGCTTGCATCAGCTAATACAAAAAATAAAATGGTTATAATATATATTGATTAAGTTCTCTTTTGCAAATCAATTGCGATTTTATTTTAAAATCTTACCCTGCTTGTAAGGATAATTGGAATAACCATTGCCTGTCCAATCCAGAGAATGTGCAAAGGAACAGAATTGGTAAGAACAGCAATAATTACTCCTATGTAAGCTGCGAGAAATGCAGATGCTTTCGCAGTATGACCACCATAATGCATTACCAACATCACTATTGTTAAAGTTTGAAGTCCTAAAAATACTCCGTCCCCCCAGGCACTAGAAACAATCGACACTAATTAGTACAAGCAATCAGTTAATATAGATCAGTAATTATTTATATCTACTAGACTACATTAATCGAAAATACTTCTACTTAAGAATAAGATTCAAATTTTTAGCTCTATTCCACCAAGTGTATTTAAAAACTTAATCAAATATCATTTATTATTTAGATAAAATGGTAGCTCACCTGAATGGAAATTGACTAGCAAAACTATAAGATACCATTGCGGTAATACCGAATAAATCCAGCATAACACTGACGACATTGATTCCTTCGGCACTTTTATTATTCAGTATTTTAACAATTTGTGGTACTTTCACTGAAAGGTTGAAAAATCGTATCCTTAGAAACTGTATTTGAATTAATTGGAGCATATATAATGATGTGCTCTTCATATTGAGAATAAAATAATACTTACCAAGTAACGATCCTAAAATGATTGCTATGCCTAAGCCCTTGCTAAGTGTTGCTTTAAAACACTCCACTGGAATATGTGAAAAAGATATCATTATTGTAAATTGGTTCAATATTTGTTTTAAATGTTACCATTCATATAAAAGGAATGTTACTGATTGTAATTATTGTAATAATTGCAATCAAAGATAACATATGTTTATATAAAAATAATTTAAATTTAAGTAGTAGATATTTAACACAAAACCTGAATTACATTCTATACTATCGAAATTAAAGAAATAAATAAAGTTTGAATTACGCGCCATATAATCTTGCCTATGTGGCTTCATATCTTTATATCAAAGGCGTAGGTATATAGGATTCCGATTTAGTTAGAAGTTAGAGATAAACACAAAATACACCAAATATTTTTCTCAATAAACTTTATAGCATTAATAAAAAAGCGAATTTTACTCACTGTGCAAAAAATCATATTCTTGGAAATACTGTTTCATACATTGTTCTGAAAATAACAGTAAGGCCGCCTTCCGTACGATGTGAGCCATTTTGTACACTTTGTATCAATGAATGAAATGATGTCCGAGACGTCTAATTTTTTGAATTACGTAGTACTCTATTAGCTTCCTAGATACTACTCGAGTTTTTTTCCTCCTTTAAAAAATTATTCATACTTATTATATTTATTTAAAAGAACAATAGTAGTATTGAATAATATTAAAAATTAAATTACTAAAGATTATACGATTCTTGTAAAAATAGAATTACATTCGAGATAAACTTAGCTTAAGATGCAACCCGTCAAACACACCTGCATCAAGAAAGCATTCTTTTTTTTTGCCAGTGGAATAATTTTTAATTTTTAAATCCTTGTCATGAAAAGGTATTGGATTTTTTGCTAATAAAAATATATAATAATTAGAATCAGTTATAATTTACTATATTCTAAAATAAAATTATTTATTTAAAAAATTGCTTTCCAGACACATTACATATACATTTATAACTAGGATATATTTCTATCATCAAAAAGCACTGTTTGCATTGATTATGAATTAATAATAAATGAAGAAACTCGTGCATTTGCATTTAATAGCCTAACTTCAATACGTAAGCTCACATGTCAAAAGATCTGATAGGGACATGTTTATTTATTTCGAATCTCTACAAAATTAATTTTTTGGCAAATTTCTGTATTTCACAGTGAAGCATATTATATTTTCAAAAATAAGAGAGACATTGGCAATTTTCTAATATCACATTTACAACAATTTACCTAAAAAAAATCGTAAATATCATCCAACTATCAGATTCAAGGTATAATTTTATTGCATGTTTTATTATTACCAAAGTATTTAATAATTAGTTCTTAATTAATAAAATTAAAAAATTTTACGTAAATTAGTAAAGTGCCATATGTATGATAATTTTTTGGAAATTTTCCATATTATATTCATTCATCCCACTAATCAGATTAGAAAGGTATTCGAAAGATTATAAGATTAGAAAGATATACACTATAATCAATTGAAAGATATTCGGTTATTTTTACGGAAATTCGGTACGAGTGTAAACACTTCGTAATTAAAATAATTTAATTCGAATTAGGACTCGTGTTACTTCTACAAATGAAAGAAATAAGTGATTAATTGATAATTTGATATCATCAAGAGCACTGCTGGTTTCCCACTTGAATATGCAACTATTTTGCTAAGTAGGTCAGATAACAGAAGACAGGGTTGATTAACCCTTCTATCTGGCTTTGGCCTTTTTAGTTTGCCTAGATTCATAGGCATGTGGGTTAGAGTAAAGCAACTGGGACTATCAGGGTGCCTGGTACGCTGCTTCCATATAGGCTTTTATCCCCACCCCCCAAATACACCTAACCACCCTGAGTTCCTTCACCAGGATAAACCACCCACAATCTCTATTCAGTCTTTCGCCACACGCAAATACGCTAAGACATCCATCTACTGTGCGGTTTGCTAATTTTAAATTACTTTAAAAAACCACTCTAAAAAATTCACTGAAAAATACAATGAAATAAAAAGGAAATCTTTTCAATTCAAGGAAATATAAAATAAACCTTTTTCTATACACTTAACGTTTATTTGTGATATTTGCAAAATAATTTCTTTAGAAAAACATAAATAAGATGCAAATATTGATTTAAAATGTATATGAATTACATAATAACATTTTTGAATATAATTTTTAACTCAATTTCTCATTGATAGTGTTATTTTGGTGTTAATTTGATTCTGTATCTTCACTAACCAGAAGAATGATACGAAAGGTATACAACTATTTTATATGTGAAATTATTTTTGCATTATACCTGGACAAATGTCAATCAATTGATATTAGAATTTTGTAGATATTTATTGCACTTTATAGAATAGTGTTAAGAATGTAATTTAATTATTAGATGTGTGAACAAAAATTGCAATGGCTGGAGATTTATTTATTATATGTTTCTCATCACTCTCATGATTATTAATGGGATTTAAGAAGCATTCTTAACATCAATTTTTATTACTTTAACACAAAATATATCTATAATAGTTTAATAAAAAAGACTAACCACTCAACAGGTAGCACGAATCTCTCGCTTATATACCCTTCTTGCATGTTTGCTGGCTCTCATAACTCGAATATGTGTTAAATTTTTTTTTCTTTCCAGAAAAAAAATCATTTATTTTCCAATTTTACATTTCTTTATAATAAATCAAATTTCCTTCGCTTCTATTCATGTTTTCTTATATTTTCCTGTGATTTTTGACTTGTAGAAATAGTAATGACATGTTCTAAATTCTTCAAGGTTTTCTTGTAGATAAATATCTCACAACATGAAATTATTGCAAACTTTTCTAGGTCGAAGGCGAAGTAACAAGTCCTAATTTGTCCTCCCCTCGAGAAAGAAGGGCGATGAAACTTTTTCCATAAATCAAAAGACACAGTAAATTTAAAACAATTCGCTTATACACCACCATACATGAACGTAAAAGATGGATTTTTACCAAATTTGGTGTCAATCGAGAAAAAAGAGACCGAAAAGGAAGTTGAAAATATCAAAAATGAGGTCGCCAGTAATAAAGAAACGTCGGCAATAGAGACAAATAATAATGTCGCAGAAGATATCACAAAACCAACAGACGGTTTGTGTACCCATATGTTATAATTTATTTGATCAATATTAATGCAATATTTCTTTGTTCATGGAATATAATTAGAATACGGCACTTTTTTTTAGAAATATTACAATCAAAAACTGAAATCGAACAACGTACATTTATTCCACCAACTCTTCAAGAAAGATTTCTAAGAATCAAACAAATGGTAAAAGATGCGATAGCTGCTCATCATACTTTCATGATATATGGAAGAGCACGTGTAATTCGAGAATGCTTGTTAAAAAGAGGCTGGTGTGAGAAATTCTATCGTAAATGCAGCAACGGTAATATTTTACAAATAAAACCGATTTAACTAATTGTTATTCCAAATATTGGAATGATATGCTAATAATAGAATATAAACTGATTCATAGAAAATTTGATAATCCTCTAATTTAAAGCTATTCGTGAGCAAGTTGCAAATTCTTCTTCTTTTCCTTGACATATCTGGGGAAGAATTTTGTTACAGACACGATATCTTAATTCTCATATATCAAATTAGAGTCAGTAGACTAGACATTAAAAAATAAAACTTTTAAGATTGATTGCATTGCGCATGAATGCAACATGCATGTCTGTTTAAAAGATACTTTATCTATAGCTCTATGCATCAGTTTACACTTTTCTATAATTAAAACAGTAAATTTAACCAACTAATTTTTGAAATAATTCATCTAGATTTCGAATAATTAATGCGATTTTTTTAAAGATCCCAATCAACCGACTTTTACAGCGGAACAATACTTGAACGTGGACTCAAGTCCAGTTGCGCTTTTATCAGGAATAGGTGATCTCAAGGATCAACAAAGTGAAAGACAATTAATTTCAAGAATGCTCAGTAATCATTCTGTTGATTTTCTATGGAATGCTGGATCAGAGTGGCCAGGTTGGCCATCTCAGGAAAACAAAACGACCATATTCAACAGATATTCTAGAGCTGGTTTCACCTCGAAGGTAAAAACTATATAATTTAAAAAAAACCATTTTTCTTCTTTAAAAAATATATTTAAAAAACTTTCTGCTATTATCATAATGGGTCACGATTAAGGGTATGTAACAAAATATTAATTAGTTAAATTTCTTGATTTACTGATACTCGAGGGGCTATAAGAACCTTTCAGTCAAAATTGGGGGTGAAGTAAAATTATTTATTAGACGTTAAACGAATTTTCGTGCACGTCTGAGGAAGCGTGTTAGTAATTGGTCCATAAAGAAGGTAAACTTGTGAAAAATCAATTGCTCAGGTTGGCCTATGTTCGAACGTTAGACAAATGCATTGGTACTATGAACCCGGGGTGGCAAATACACTTTTCCCACGATGCTATAATTTGTGCCAAAGTGATCAAATGCACGCTTTCATAGAAGATTTTCGGTAAGTGAAATAATATTTTATTAAATAATGAATCTTCATCGATAAAATTTAATTAATTCTTTATTTAAAATTGATAAACTAGTTTTAAAAATGTCCTTAATTGTGAATTTACTTTCTATTGATACAAAAATCTGATCTATTTCTCTAGCTAAACACTTGTTTGCAAAGTTGTGTAATGTTTCAGATTTACAGCGTGTCTAGGGCTTCTAAAGTGGTTGGTTGATAAGATCAACACCGAGGGTGAAAATGCCGTGAGATCACCAACGGGTACGATTCCTTTAAAGGCATTAGATTTTGCTATCAAAAGATGTAGCGATTATATAGGTGCCCAATCCCATGAGGATATTGATCAGGAAGCCGAGAGAGTTTGGTCCCATCAATGGGACCAATTTATATGCTGGTACTACAAAATTATCCAAAATCAAGCTCTTTTCGTCCTCAACAATGTCCCTTTTCAAGTATGCCTTCTGCAATGAAATGCAATCAGTTTTTAATTTTTATTTTCAAATTTCATTAAGCAATCTAACTTTTATCAATTGATAGAAATATTTCCTCGCTTCTCGACACGTTTTGAAAAAAGTAAGGAAATATTGGCCTCAGCTGGATATGGATGGAATTATGAATATATGGATTATAAAACCTGGAAATAAAAGTCGAGGTCGGGGGATTGTATTGATGAATAAATTGGAAGATGTTCTGGCTAAAATTAATCCTGCGAATAAAACCGATAACCGATTCGTTGTACAGAAATATATCGGTCAGATTATCCTTTTTATGAAAATAGCATATTTATTTATCCATATTAGTTAGGAATATTCATTATACGCATTTATGTAATTAATTTTTACATTCTTTTTTATTCTGTCAATAGAACGACCACTTTTGGTGCATGATACGAAATTTGACATCAGACAATGGTTCGTGATTACTTGCGCTCAGCCTTTGACTCTCTGGATTTACAAGTAAGTCAATTTTCACCAATTACAAGTATTTACCATATATAACTGGGTGTATGCAAAACTATATAAGAATACAATTTTTGATGTGAATCTTAATATTATAGAATTGTAGGGTCTGCATTTGGGTTAATGACTAACAATTGAAGATAACAATTCGAGTGGTTATATTTAGAATGAATTTTCACCTGTAGGAAATAACAGGTCTTGTGGTCTATGCGTAAATCAATGATCCCTATTAACCCAGTTTTGCAGAATGCTTCAGTTATTTCAGAACACTTAATCTTCTTGGAATTTATAGTTCTTTGTTAATAAAGAATGTAACTTTTCAGAGAAAGTTATCTGCGATTTTGCACACAGAAATTCACGTTATCAGATTTCCATGAGTCAATTCACCTCTGTAATCATGCAGTACAATGCAAATACACTAATTGCACTGACAGAGAACCGAGCCTGCCAAGCGACAATATGTGGGATGCAACTACTTTTAAGGAATTTTTAAAGTGAGATCTTTTATTTAATTTATGTGATAAATGCAACATAATTATAATACGCAATTTTTTCATTTAATAGAGAACAAGGACATAGTGAAGCATGGGACGAATTAATATACCCAGGAATGAAACAGGGTTTGGTGGGTTCTCTTTTAGCCAGTCAAGAAGCCATGGATCGAAGAAAAAATAGTTTTGAACTTTATGGTGCTGATTTTATGGTAATGGACGATTTTACAGTCTGGTTGATTGAAATTAATAGCCATCCGGATATGAGTTCTTCGAGCAGCGTGACTACGAGATTGTGTCGACAAGTCATGGAGGATGTTATTAAAGGTATAATCTAAATGAGCTAATAAGAACAATTAATTTTCATTCATTCAATGCAACATATATATAACTAAAGTTTTATCTATTTATTTATAAAATTTTCGATAAAGTTGTGATAGATTTTCGAGAGGACAGGAGTGCAAATACGGGTCAGTTTGAATTATGTTACAAGCAGAGGATGCCGAGTTGCCAGCCATATTTAGGTGCAGCATTATCACTTCAAGGAACCAAAATCACTGCCTGTGAGAGGAAGCCAAGTTCCGGTCCCCAGGACTCCAAGTTCAACATGGTATCAAAATCACCAATGGTAAGGTCAGTCAGTGTGATAGCCTATTTGAGTCTTCGCTCGGTCAGAAAATTTCTGGTCATCGTAGACGAGTCAATCGCAGAAAAAGTCAACGGTGCATAACAACATTGGTCCAGTTATTGTCGACCTGATTGAGGAATTGGAAATCCAGCTGGATCAGGAATTCTACTCTTATTACAAAATGGAACAACCGAAGGAGATGCTACCAATGTTGGAACCACCTGCGATGGCAACTACTGGCACAGAATCCATGAATGTCGAGACGAATGCGAAAACTGTTGCTGTTAATGCGAATTCCAGTAATAATGTCAAAACTAAAACTCCCATTCCATCTCAGGTATATTCATTTTATTTATTTATGTATTTTTCATTAGAGGATCAACATTTTTAGTCCTTTACAATATTTAAAAATATTTTATGTTCCCACAGCCTAATTCATCAAAGACAAACAGCCCTTACAAAACGCCCATCCAAAATAAGACAGAAAAGTTGCAAAAAAGTGTAAATAATGCAAGAGCAAAGTCTGAAGTGCCCCCAATAAGGCCATCGATAATTTCAAAAGTTGTGGAACTTCAAAAGCAAGCAGCAAAGTCCGCTTCAATTGCAACATCTTCCAAATTGTTACAACAGAAGGAAAATGATAAAAAGGTATATTTTTAGTTTGAATATATATATATATATATATATATATAATGAAAATTAACAGATGCATTAAAAAGTAACGTTGCTGTAATGTAACAACTTATTATTTCGTAGATAATTCGAGCAGCAATGAAAAACGCAATTAAAAAATATAAAAAAAATAGTGTAGTTCAACCGGAAGAGTCTAAATTACCGTCTCTCTTGATTCCTTTGGCTGCTAAAAAAATGAATCGTGGATCATCAGAAAAGGGGAAAATTCAGAAAAGACAATATTCAAAAAAGAAAAAGGTTTCAACCGAAGTTGGTGATATTTATGCTGTTGGTCTCAGCATAAATAAGTAGCACATTTCTTCCCGAAATAATATAAAGAACTGCGAGAAAGATACCATTTACACAATTAATTCTCTGCAATTAAAAAGTATCAAATATTTTTCAATTGTCGAAATATAATTCAGTAAACGGTCTCTTCTTAGTTCACTATAAGTACTTGTTGATATTCCTTTGGATTCTATTGTAAATTTTATTTTTGAAAAGTCAGCCAATAAAGATGTTATTATTCAACTGTTAAGAAACCCTTTTACTATTTTCATTTTTTAAAAGTATTTTTAAGACATGAATATAGCAGAGAATGAAACAAAACAGAAAGGAAACAAACTTCCGGGCATAAAACGTCAGAAACTTTTCAATTAAAACTTCTTTCACCATTTCAAATTTAACCAAAAATTTATCACCTCATAAAACTGAAAAAATTCATCACAGGGAATGGAGCAACCAGAACTCTGTCTAAATTTTGGAAAAATTGCAAACGAAGGCATCAAATTCAAGATGATGGATTCTTTCGACTCGAGCTCTAAGGATAAATTTCAGTGCACCTACTTTCGGCCTAGTTTCTCAAAAAATCCAGTAAATCCAGATTTTCATTCTTGCAAAAATAATTTTAATTAGTCTATTTTTATGAGTTTTATTGAGCTGAGCTTTAAATAACAAATTTTTCTTAGAAAAAGAAAAACTCCTTTCCATGGCTGGATAACAACGCAGCCTCAGATATATCGGATCCTTTTAGCGATTCTGACAGTGAAGCAGACAACAGAAAAAATGTAGCACGTTGGCTAGAATCCCTTCCAATTAATCAAGACTGGTACGAGATAGAAGACGACTTATCATCAAGTCACCAGGGTGATTTTAAAAATGTAACAACATCCAATGTCGAAAGCCTTCCCAAAACTGCCTCGAAAGATGAATTTCATGCATCACAAACATCTCTTAATTTCCAAAACAATACGCCAACAACTTCCAGGAACCAAAAAAAGGCAGAGGACAAATTTCCAAAAGCAAAAGTTCCCAAATATGAGAACTCTTTAGAAAAAATGCAGTCTGAAAAATTGAAAGTCCATTTCAAAGAATCTCCGACTGAAATTCGATCTGAAAATTCCAAGTATGCCAAATTATCAGTGAGAAGAGATAATCAGTTAGAAAATACTATGGATAGTAAGAATTTGTCAACTAACGATGAATGTAACGAAGATAAAGTTGAAATTAGAAAATGTCCATATAATTTGAGAAGTTTAAATATCAGGAATGTTGAAAGAAAGATTGAAGCTATTGATTCTGAAGAAAAACTGAATAAATGTCGAAGATCATGCTCTATCATCAATCAGGAATATAAACGAAAAACGAGAGGCAAATTTCCAGCAAATAATCAAGCAAAAAAGAATGAAGTCTTGATTCACGTTGAGGAATTAAAACCAAAACTGAAATCACCTTTCACTAAACAAGCTTCAAGTAAAAAAACGCCGGCTTTGTTCACAGGTAGCTTAATTAATTTATTTATATTTACAATGAGGGATAAATAATTCAAAATAATTTTTCAGGTACTCCTTGCACGTCATCGTATAAATTATATGAATCGAAAGAAACAAAACAAAATGTGCAAAAAGTGGATAGAGGAAAAGGGAAGCAAAAATATGTTGACAAAAAAGTGATTGTTAAGTCCAGACTAGCAAGGAATAAAAAATTGTTGAAGGACCTGAAAGATCTCGTAAATGTTATCGATAGCAATGCAGATCCAGTGGTTGCAACTGAAATTCGCAGAAAATCTCGTTTTCGACATGAAGTAATTGAAAATGCAGATTTAATGCAACGTAATAATGATTTAGGAACAGAAAGAAGAACTTTAAACGAATTAAAACAGAAACCGAAAGTTAGAAATTCGAAGTTAGAAAAAAAATTGGATCTTTCCATGGAAGTAGCTTTGAATAAATACAAACGAACACATGAAACTTGGGAAGTAATTGGAAATAAACAAAGTTCTGTGCAATTACAAGAACCACCCAGGAAAAAGAAAAAGAAGCCAGTGTTTTGATATCCAGTCGCATTGTTTAATTGGAGATTCGTTATTTCAATCCAATTTAAAGTTTGTTGAAACATTTATGCAAAAATATACAGCAGAGTGTAATATGGAACGAAGCAATACAAATATTATAAAGTTTTCTGGATAAACCTCTTTTAATGAAAAATAGTTTTCTATAATATTTCATACATATTATATTTTTTTATTTCAAACACGTTCTTAAGTTTTGCTTTATTTTCATGCAAGATTTTATGTAAAACTGCATTTTGAAACAAATAATAAAATTTTAAATTAACAGATGAAAGCGCGCGCAAACTGTAGCCAATGAGATTATTGCTGCGACGCATGAGCAGTAGTGCTTTTGGAGCAGAAGAGAAAAGAACTAATAAAGGCAGTTAGTAAACAAAACTCGTGATCCTCGTGATTAATCCAAAAAAGTGTCAATAAAAGTGTGATTTCAACAATTTCGGGAACATGATTGTTCGAAAAAATATCTTGCCGCGAACAGCGAGTGACATTTTATCAGTGAGTTTTATTATGACAGTAATTCCTTTGCTTTACTGGTTTGAACTTTGGGTGGTGTTGCCGGACTTATACGAATATGGATCAATTTCCTACTTTTTCCACTTCTTTTTAGGAAATTTTATAATTCTAAACATAGTAGGAAATTTCACTTATACAGTGTTATGCGATACAAGTGTGAGGCATATTATAGTTCGTTCGAATGAAGCAAAAACGAAAAACGGTTGGAGGTTGTGTTCCTCTTGTGAAGCATTAGCACCTCCTAGATCCTGGCATTGCAATATCTGTAAAACTTGCATCCTGAAACGAGATCACCACTGTATTTTCACCGGATGCTGTGTTGGTCACAAAAATCATCGGTACTTCCTCATGTTCGTTTTTTATCTCTTTGTTGGAACAGCTTACGCTTTTTTTTACAACAACTTCTTTATCTGGGGAAAGATACATTTTGAGTTCCCGATGTCGATCCTGAAGATCATCTTTCCACTGGCGATATTTGTTTTTGGATTTGATGGATCAACGGAACAATTCTACTTGCTTCTCTACATTGTCACAGTGATAGGAATGCTGTTTACTGGAGCACTTTGCGCTTATCATTTTCACCTTGTTTACATAGGGTGTGTGGCTAATGAGAAGGACAAAAAGAAGTTTAATTTTGATCTGGGGTGGAAGCAGAATATTGTGGAAGTCTTTGGGGACCGATGGTATCTCGCTTGGTTGCTGCCTTATATTAAGTCCACTTTGCCACATGATGGTATCATGTGGGATACTTCAGAATCCTGGCAAGAAAACAGCAACAAAACGAAATAGTTTGAATAATTTTTAACTCAAGTGCAATTTCTAAAGGAAGGTAATACTTATCTTCAATCCAGAGTCAGAAAGAATAATAGAGAACTTTAATTTACTTTGAATTATGATAATCAAGAACTTTTGTTTGCAATAGACACAGTGGTTGGCGCTTTACCTTATTTGACATTTATAATTTTATTTCCATACTGTAAAATTAAATTACTAAAGGTGTGTTGAGTGTCTATTTGTAAAGTTTGTACAACGAAATATAAATTGGATATTTTGTTACCAAATAGGAAACTATTCTATTGATGTATACAATTAATTATACTGAACGAAAGATCATTACTTTTAGATTGAAATGCTGTGTGATAAATGTGAAATAAGTGTGCGAAGTATTATTGTAATACACTGATTTCTGTGATATAAACTTTGTATAACAAAATGCACATTCTTCTACATACTAAAGAAGGAAAGAAAACGATTAACACAATAAATATGGAGTGATCAGTATCTATATTCTCTAAATGCAAGTACATGGCCAAAGAATTGTAGAGCGTTCAGCAATTTACAACTACATTGTCTTATTTTGGAATGTTCGTAAAATAATAGGGTATATTAACTCTTTCATAGAGAAATATATATTGTAAGTTAGTGAATATGCATTGCTCACAGATATGGGTATCGACATTTTCGAATGTAGGTTATTTAATGAAGGTCAAGGCACAACACACTACATTATTTATCAACGAACTGAAAAGCCGTTTAAAATTAGTTTTCTCAGTAAAAAAGTTATACATTTTACAAGACAACACAAACTTAATCTCGAAACTACTGTCCCCCCAAATAAGGATAACCCTTTTTTCCCGTTTTATATATAAAAAAAAAAAAAAAAAAACCTGACAAATAGAAATCTAAATACTTTTTCGAAAATGTAATATGTAAGTAACTCGATAATATTGGTTTTTAAAAAAATGTTAACTAAACCCTCAACCGCACATTACTTGACGGACAAAGTCTTCGTAGTTAATGTTGCCTTGAGAATCCTCATGGCCTGCGAGTAAAGTCTCAACCTCCTCGTCACTCAACTTCTCACCTGAAAATATAATTTAAATTAGTTAATTAAATAAACTAAAATTCAATACTAAAAATAAATTGAGTATTTGCTAATGTCATATTTCCAAACAATTTTTGAAGATTATTATTCTTCGAACAAACATATTTTACCAAGAGTCGTAAGGAGATGTCTGAGTTCAGCTGAAGAAATAAAGCCATTTCCGTCCTTATCGAAATGACGCAAACCCTCAATGAAATCGTCAGCAGTATCAGATGTGCGTGCTTTGCTGATTGCCTGGTAGATTGGCAGGAAAACTTCGAAACTGATTCTTTCGTCAGGTTTGTGCTGATGAGTGAATTTCTTCACATCAGATTCAGTCGGGTTTTGTCCTAAGGCACGCAGAGCGTCACCAATTTGTGCAACGTGGATTTTTCCATCGCCACGACTGTCGAAAAGCTGGAAAGCCTCCTGAAATTCTGAAAAATGAAAAAATTGCATCACTTAAATTCCCTTCAGATTCAAGATAAAGAATCTTTGTAATTGTAGATTTCAGCATTAATTGCATTGCATTGCATTCATGAAATCTAGATAAAACGTCGATCATCTTTTAAATACAGGCGCTTTCTATTTGTTTGTTTTTAAATTTGCACTCTTCAAAATTCAAATATTGTGACATCTTTGCAATTTTAAGTGCAATCTTTATAAAACTACCAATGCACATCGGTTTAATAATAATTAACGGTTCAACTATCATAACTGAATAACTTGTACATTCTTAATCCTGATTCAAATTCTAAAAAGTACAATGTTTGTGTAGATGAATCACTCTACCATCCATTGATGACATCATTCGATTCGCCAGCTCTTGATAACTACACCCGTACATTTTCACAACTTTTCTGAATAAACGTCAAACTAAACGAAAAAAACTCCACCAAGGAAAGCTACGTTAACCTAAAGGAAAAACTGAACTATGCAAAATTTGTAACTGCAGTAGAGGGACGCAAGATAAACAAAATTGAGTAAATGTGACTGATTTTTTTCGGTTTTTGAACAAATTGTTAGATTAAATGAAAGATGAATGCGCGTCGAATGTCAAATTGAGACTAAAATCGGCAAAGTTGGAAAAAATCGAGAATGGTCACCGAAGGTCCGTGAACTGCATACCGACATTCACTTTCAAATCGAGGGCCATAAAAGGTAGTCTCTGATGCGAATGCTGTACCGAGGTGTGTCTAAAAAGGCAAAGATACTCTTGACCTGAATTAAACGTCAGAAAAAAGTGCCCCTCTTTGATATCGAGGTTCAACTTCTTTGTGTCCATTCACTTACCGGCCAGCTGATCCTCAGAATAAGAACCCTGCGAACATAAAGAACCATTGCACTTTAAAACACTTTCTTCCACCGAAAACTCTAGATAAAAAACACAAAATACTAACCATTTTTATCCTTTAACGTTCGTTTACAAACGGTTACTATAACCTATGTTCCGCGTTCGCTTCAACAGTTCGACTGTCCGTGACTCGAGTGGTTTCTAAACCGGAAGTGAGTCATGACGTGTGCAGCGATCAGCAGTGGTGTCGAATTTCCATTCAAATTCTCTCTTTCTTTTTTTAATTCTAATTATATGTATTGTGCGAGATCAGGATTCAATTTACTAATCCGGGTTTAATTAAACTCAGTAGATTTTAGAATTAAACTTTAGGTCAGATAAATGAGGAAAATTATTTATGTAATTAAAACTGAAATAAAAACGTAATAAATGTGTGGCGGCGTTCGAGTCAAAATAAATACTGAAAGGGCAAGTTCTTATTTTTAAAACGCGGAAGTAATTACTCGTGGATTTATTAGTGATCCCGAGACAAAATGAATTTATTGTTTCTAATTTTATCTAGTTCTATAGAATTTATTTTTAAAATTCAAAAATTTAATTGTATAAAAATTCCTCTTTTTAGTTTAAAAATAAATTTAGAAGTTATATGAAAAGGGGTTTCCTTAAATTATCTCAAATTTTTCTAATAATTTCACATTTATTTTTAGTATATATTATACAAAGTTACTATGTGGTTTGTTTGATCTGAATGCAATCAAAATTTTTTTTTCAATTATATAATATAATCTAAGCTATCTACGAAAACATTATCACACATAAGTATGTTGAATCCATACACATAATAAATGCCAATTTGGATAAAAATAAATTATCTGCGGAATTTATTGCGCACTATAAAAAAGGCACCGACTTGAAAAAATGGTGTGTATATTAGGTTTAAAAAATGTAATTAAGGTAGACTAATTTTTAGATGATTAATGTTATTGTGAGTATAGATTAGAAAACTATATAAATTCAGCTGGACTATAATAATAGGTTTACGATCAATACTTAAATTTAAAAAAAGGGATAAACAGTAGCTTCCTCAAATTACAAAAATTGGAATGCAAATATCGTGAAGTTATGAAAAATAAAACAATTTCCTAGGGCAATTATTGTAGATTATTAATACCAGTGATAATGAATTTAAAAAAATGTATACTTTCGCAAAAATTTCGATGTCGTTGAATATCGTATTTTTTCACTATCAGTCGTCCTTAAAAATTAATTTTTTCTTTTTTTACATTGAAAGAAATATTAGAAAAATTCTAATTAGAATATTACATACTGTTTTTAACTATTTGCTCTTTTTTTTGAGTATTAAGGCCACTTTTTTTACAGATAAATATTATAGTAACATGTATAAATAATAATAATATAATCCGCTTGGTCTATTTCAGCGATGCTTATCTTTTGATCTCATACTATTAATGTTTTATATATCTAAATAAAATTTCACGGTGCAGACAGATTTTGAATGTATAGTAATTTTATGATTAAGTAGTAAGAACACGCACATATAAAAAAGACAATAGAATTTTCCAATCAAGTGTCAGTGTGTCACAATAAGAATATAATGTCCTTATAAAGTTTCTATTTCGACGTTTTAAGTTGGAGGTCCATCTCCATGAAGAAAAGCGTATATGGCATTTCTTAAAGTTATATTCGGAGTCACATTTTTGTCTTGGAGAGGCTCATTGGTCATTGGACTTGTAAACTTTCCGCATAAAAACCACTCGTTGATTGCTGCTCTTTCGTATGTATAACCATCTGAAAAATATTGTTTTAATTAGAGTTATGATTTAATATAATTCCTCAGATTTTCTTTTTTTAAAAGATACCTGAACATTCGACTGGTTCTTTCATTAATTCATGAGTTATTGGACAGAAGAATTCATGAGGTATTTCAGCCTCATCAATTGGTTCCATCGCATTAGAATTTTCACGCTTTAACCAATACAATTGTTTTCTAAGATTTTCCATCGTCTGGAAAATAAATAAAAGATGTTAGTTTTAATTTTTATCGCAAAGAAAAATATTTTTAATCAATCATGCATCTGTAAAACCAAATAACAATTGAATTTACTTCATCGTCTTCTTCAATGTGAAGTTTTTGGATGATTTCGTCCTCAGACACGGTCAATAAATGTCTACCAGTAATTGAAGTCGATTCAACATGCTTCACGATATTAGGTAATCCAATTTCCAACAACCATTTAGATATTTCCTCAACTTTCCACTCAGTTACCTTGAGAGGAAGATAATTCCAATTTGTGTTTCGAATTAGTTAGTTTTCTTATTTACCGAAAGAACACACTTAATTGATCATTACAAATAAGCCAGTAAATTAAAAAAAATTAACTTAGTAAAGAAAACATTTTTTTCTCTAATGTTTATATAGTTGTATGATAAATATTTCCTCTCAGTACATTGCCAATTTTTTATTGAACTTTCGTTTCATGCATTAAGTAGGTATACAATTTTCTTGATGCCTCAGCTAGAAAAACTAATTTCTTTAATTTATGTGTATTTTAAATTACCCTCTTTGTGCTATTTCTCAGTCTATTTAATAAAACAGACTGAGTCAGTAATTGCTCAGGCAGTCTCCACACCAAGACAGTTTTGTCCAAAGCACCTGAAAATTAATTAATATATTTACGAAAATTTACGTCTTTTTATTTTAAGAGCAAATATATTTTTATTTGTATAAAGAGCATATACTTATACAATTTTTTTAAATATATAAACTCTACCTGTGACAAAGAAGGAGGTGTCTTCAGAAAATGCGCAACTTGTAACGAGACTTTTATGGCTTTCGAGAACGTGTAAACATGCCCCTGTGTACTGAAAAAAATAAAATAAAATAATTATTTCCCGTCACTTCACCCCTGAGGGACAAAAAATAGGGTTTTATAAAGTTCTCATTTTATGTTAATAAGTATTGTAAAGTACATACAACGCTCCAAATTCGAGCAGTTTTATCAGTTGCGACACTTCCTAAAATTTCTCCTTGAACAGGTGAAAATCTAATATCCATAACATTCCCTCCATGTCCTGCTAATTGTCTTTTCAATTCATATATAATTCCATGATCGCTAGACCCCTGCTGTTCATCTCCTCGGGTATTAATGTTGATTTTCCATAATTTAACGAGAGAATCATTTCCGCAAGTTGCCAAGAGGTAGGATTGATTGTCATCGGTTGAATTTGTTACAAAAGATCCTGAAACAATTAACAATATATTTTTAATTTAATTACAGTAAAAAAAGGTAACACGCCTTACGCAGATAATTAGTTACATTATAATCATATCATATACCAGAAGCTGTTAAGGATCCAGTAGTAGGACTAAAATCGCATCCTTGTACACCCAAATCATGTCCATTTTTACAAAATATCATCATTGCATTTGCAGGATCTGGACATTCGATGTCAAAAAGCCCCCAAGTTCCTTCATTACATGCAGTAACTAAATATTTTGAATCTGGTGTAAAAGCTACTGCACATATGGCATCTGCTTGACCTTCAAAAATACTATAAGAAGGACTAAAATTACAACGTTGCTGTTTTAGTAATTACTATACATTATAGATTTCAAAATTATTCAAATAAAGATAAAATTATATAGCGTATGAGTTATCATAACGATCAACATTTTTTTAGCAAAAAACTTACTTCAACTCCTCCATTGTTTCAATATCCCAAAGAGTTGTTTTCTCATCGTCTCCTGCTGTTGCAATTTTTTTTCCATCTGGAGACCAACGACAAACACGAATTCCACACCCAGAACTGATGAATGAAGACCTCGATTGACCTCCATTCTGTTAAATATACACATAAATATCAGAAAAAGTTTATAAAAATATTTATAACGGTTTCTGGAAAATATAAAAAAAGATGTTACATGTTAAATACATATTTTCTTTTACATTTTAGAAACAAACATCACTGCACTTCACTACACACATTCTGTGAACTAATCACTTTAAAACCGAAATGTTGATAATATGGAATATGGAACTGTTTGTTTAATATGATAAGTTTGAAACAGTGTAGTGTCAGAAAAATCAATTAACTCTGTGATCTTCAATTATAATTACCCACTAACCTGATCTTCACTTATTTTTTAATAAAAATTATTGCAAAAATAGTCGTATTTTTAAGAAAGGCTACTTAATCAATTCTGCAAACAAAATATTAGTATATAAAATATAATTATGCTCTACCGTCACCTCTGTATCCCAGATAATAGTGGTACCATCTAAAGAAGAAGATGCTAACATAGTTCCACAAGGACTAAACTCCACATGATGAACGCTATATTTGTGTCCATCCAAAGGACTGAAACTTTTTTCTGAAAATGATAAGTCTTCGTCTTCTAATTCTCCGGGCAGGACACTCCATATTCGGACCAATTTATCGCTATGATTTCATTAGAATAATAAATAGAAGATATAAGAATTGTTTAGAATTTAAATTAAAAAAATGTAGAGATAAAAAGAATGTTTCTTTGAAACACCTACCCTGATCCAGAAGCGATTAAATTATTTTTAAATACTGAAACCCCATTCACTGCCCCACTGATGTCATCTATTCGATGGATGAGTGTCACTTCATTTGTACTACTTTCAGCATGTTTCACTACTTCACGTTCTTCTAACAAATTCTAAAAAAATCACTGAAATTATTTTTTCTGTTGTTTTTTACATTATAATAATGGAAATTTCG
The DNA here is from genome assembly GCA_900474325.1 of Synergus umbraculus. Taxonomy (NCBI): domain Eukaryota; kingdom Metazoa; phylum Arthropoda; class Insecta; order Hymenoptera; family Cynipidae; genus Synergus; species Synergus umbraculus. Next base: position 49,493 of record UCOK01017241.1, read on the forward strand.
ACTTACTGTTTCACCATTCTCTGAATACTGAAAAGGACGAAGGCCATGTCCTATTTCTGAACTGAGTGTCAAATTACCAACTAAATCCCAAATGATGACACACTTATCATTGGATCCTATAATTGTACATTAATTTTAATAATAAAATATCAGAATATCTTTCTACATTCATTTTCACATTTTCATTTTAATTTTAAAAGTATTACAAAAGTGAAAAATAGCTCCTAATGATAAGTAATAAAAAAACGTGAATTTGTTCAATATTTACTCTAGAATGTACTTTAAAATATAATTTAAAGCAGATCAAATAGAGTAAAACAAGTGTAAAGAAGATCGATTTTATATTCCTATGTGTCTGACTACATTTAGTGTTGACTACTGCAAACAGAAATGTACATGTGTACATTTTACAACGTATAGTTCAATTGCATACAGCAGATATACAGAATGTACTGCAAACTTATAAAGTTATTCTTTTTTCACAAAAAGCAAATTTTAAAAGTGAAAAATATATTGTAATTTACCAGTAGCTAGCAGAATACCATCTCTCGAAAAAGCGCAACAAGCAACATATCGATTGTGTCCTTTAAGCACTGAAACTATTTTACCGGTGTCCTAAAAGAAAGTTTATTTCAAGGTATTTTGTTTTATTTCTTTGTTTCTTATTTTTTTAAATTGTATGGAGTTTCTTTTTACCGTTTCCCAAATAACGGTCGATTTATCAAGACCACAACTGGCAGTGTACATTCCATTGGAGCTTAATCGGACGCAGGTTAAGGCACTGCTATGTTTTTCCATTATTCTACAAAGATGTATCGAAGCAATTGAGCCTCGAGTGTCACATTTTTCTTGTGTGACCCTCACCTCCCAAAATTTTACGTTGTGATCATTTCCACACGTAACCAATTGATAAATTTTCATATAATTATCGTTACCTATAACCGATGAGATATTACTTTCGTATTAATTTTAAAAATAAATTGTAAATATATATTATATATTATATATTATATATTATATATTATACAATATACATTGTACATTTGTAGATTCTTACCAGGTGTTTGTTCACGGGAGGAGAATTCGCAACAAACTACACCTAAATCATGAGCATCATCTACTGTAGCGAAGAGAGTCAATTCTCGATCGCTTGTTATGCAAGAGTCGATTATTTCATTGGTGGAAAAAAAATTAAGGACCCCGAAAGTACAAGAAGTGAGTAGCCATGAAGAATCTGGTGTAAAACTCACCCCCTGGATCGCACCCTCGTGTTTCTGAAAGCATCTGGAAAAAAATCAAAACAATATTATAGCTTCTTCGATGGAATTTAGTAATTAATTATTTAATTATCGATAAAAGTCACCTTATTAGGCTTCGACGTACAAGGTCCCAAACACAAATTTGACCATTGTCACCTGCAGTAACCAGTACTGAAGAATCTGGTGAAAATCTACAAACTCTCACTGCTTCACCTCCCACTTGAACCATTGTGTGAATTTTTGATCCAGTCTATAAAAAATTGCATTTTACTTTCTCAGTGTATTTGTTTATATGTATAGATATTAAAAAAAATGCTAATTCATTAGAAACACACCCTGAGGTTCCACAATTGAGTGGTGCCATCGATACTCGATGAAGCTAACATTGTGGATTGAGGACTGACTTTGACACAAGTCACCCCATATTTGTGGCCCAAAAGAGGCGAAAATGGGGCCTCGACGTAGCCCATACCACTTTTCCATCTCCATACTCTCACTCGTTTATCTCTATTAAAATTAAAGCAAAGGGGATTTAATCATAGAAAATGTAAAGAGACATTTGATATTATTTTTCCACTAACCCAGATGCTGTCACTAAAATATAATCACTGGCAAAGTCGATGCTGTTTACATCACTAGTATGAATCGTAAGAGTTTGTAAGGCTTGCACATCTCCTACTAGTGCACCCATATCTAAGACTCATAGTATAACTGCGAAATAATGTTTCAATATAGAGAGCTCATCCACTTTATCTTATTTATTATTTATTTGATTAGTATTGATTTCAATTTCGGTTGTGAAACATTATGATATTAAGGAAAGTATATTGGTGCTATATATAGTGCCATCAGTCACGATTTAGGTCTTTTGCACAACCCAACTTACTTTCAAATGTACTAATCATAAAATGTTAGAATACACAATAAGTACATAATATTCTTGTCTGATGTGTATCTGTCAAATATGCAAAAGGATGATCAATATATATATATATATAATCTATATTTTAAAGATACACTATAAAATAGCAAATGAGGGTAACGAAATGAGGCCAGTATACGTAATGATGATGGGAGATTAATGACAAGAATGTCCTTTCCTCATATGAATGAAACATCCAGATAAAAACCAACAAATGTATCATAAGTCACACTTAGTGAAAGAGTATCTTCCACTTTGAATATATTTATTATTTATTCGCGAGCGTGTGGATAATTGCTATTTATAAATGGAAACCTAGTTATAGTATATAAAAATGTTTATAAATATATAATTATATGCAAAACGTTTCAAAATTTTATAATCAAAAAATCGTAAACTATTTTCGTGATGACAAGAAAAACTTGACTCCAAATGGATTAGTAACGATCCTTGTATAAAAGTCAAGCAAGTAAAGAACGTGACTAGCATGAAGTAGGAAAATTCAACTAAAGTAATATATGGTCAAGTAAATAATGTATATTATACTGACACCGCATCAACTTTAGACAGTTTTTTTTCTGGATCGATTACACTTATTATGAGACACATTGAATGTATTTTTCACCAGCTCTTATAGAATATTTACGTTTAAAAAATAAAACTCTTGTTTTGCGAGAAAAAAATAAAAGGAACATTCTATATAATATGTGTATTTAAATTTAAGTTTGGTGTTCAAACTTTTTAGTAATCCAATATTTTATCATCGGAATTTAAAAGGAATATATATAGATATATATATTGTAATTCATTTACTTGTGAAAGGAAGAAATATAGTATTCTTAATTTTAATTTGATGTATTCCTTAATTTTTGAACAATTCGCAAGCGGTTCTATTAAAAGATATCCTCGTTTATAATATCAATTTGAAGGTCTTGGCTTACAATCATTAGGCATATCGTACTAAAGACTTTTTGCAATATATAACTTAATGGCGTAATAACATGTATATTCCTGAACTTTGTTAAAGCTAAACTCAATTTCTATATTTAATATACGATACCTACTATTAAAGACTTTAACACCATCATTTATACTAAAAAATTAGAATATTTTTAAGCAATCTTCAGCGTTATTCTTCAGTTTGAAAAGAAAAGATTTTTATTTATATTTTATTCAGTATGTACCTGAATATATAGTAATTCAGACCTCTACATGTCGAACTAATTTCATGGACACAGTCTATCTTTCGTATTTTAAATTGAGCAATAATTTTATTTCAATCATATAGGAGTTTGTAGCTTGTGAATTTATTAAAGTCAACATATTAAAATGCATTCTTAAATAATTTAATTTGAGATACAAATCTATTTGGAATAAAAATAAAAGGGCAAGTGTTACTTTCCATATCACCATATCAGCACATTTAGATAACACGGTTTTTTTTCTATAATTTTCTTGAAAAAGTAAAACTTATAGATAAAATCCTTGCAGTTATCTATAAATATGGTAATTAACGCATGCCCTTAACAATTTTCAAAGGGAATATTTACTCTAGATTTAAAAAAAAAAACTAGGTCAGTAAAGTTGTTTATATGGTGACACTTATCATTGATACATATCGAAAGTTACCTGCTTCATATTTTTTTCAGATGAAAATAAATACAGATAATAATAAAGGTTTATATCATGCAGGATCTATAGAAAATATACACTCAGAAAAATGTCTGTTTAAATTTACCAGAATTTTAGGTAAATATGCCCCTACTATTTTTTCTGATTGATTTAAGCAGCAAATTATGATTATTTTACCAAAAAAAATAGTAAGGGCAGATTTAACCAGAATGTTGATGACATTTTTTTTTTGCAAAAACGCAATATGATAAAAAAATTGATAATGATATTAATAATATGAACAATAATAATTTTAATAGTTATCTGAATTTATTAATTACACATTTTTTACAATGAAAAAATGTGCCATTAGAAAATCTAGATATTTTTCGAGATATAAATCAATGACATGTAAAAAAAACTTTTGATATTTGTTGAAATTTATAGATATATATTATACATATATATAGAAAAATATTGATCTCTTCATTATCAGCTGATACGTCAGATATTAACAGAAACACGTTTCATTCTTGTACAAAGTGGTAAATTTAATTTACTCACTCAGCAAAGGCACGTGTTGTAGGCACAGTTAGTACTAATAACTACTTCCTTCCAATTATAGTAAAAACCTCGAATCTTTTCATGTTTAGTCTCATTTTTTAAAATGTAAGCAAAGTAGATGAAACAAATTATCAACCGGTACTACGTTTTCATTGTGAAAATGTTTGGTATCACTCGAGGAATGCAAAATACCCGGTCTGAGTTTTGTGTCAGAATGAAGCTAGCTCAACGCATGTCCAACAGACTGAGAACAGATCGATATGGGACATTTGCGAATAAAGTACGTCATTAAACAATAATAATGATACGAATTATTTTACAATAAATAGATCTAAAGGTCAGAAAAATAATTAGTGAATTCTCATTAGTGAAAAATGAATAGTAATATGTTCCAAATAATTGATTAAAAAATCATACTTATCATATACATATTATATAGTTTGTTTAATATTTTTACTAAATTTGATTGAACAATTGGAAGAAAACGACGGAAATTGAAAGTATTTTTTGTGAGTTGAAAATAAAACTTATTTTACATTGTTAAAATTGACGTAAAATTAAAACTTAAAAAGAAATGCTTTTTTCCCTGAAAAATTTTTATTTGATAAATTTTATTTTATTTTTTTAATATTTTCAACATTCATATTCAAATTCAACATATTAACTAAATAATATAACACTTATAACATATAATATAACACCTACAACACTTGCCCTTAAGGGCACCTATTTAGATGCTTTTATTTTTATTCCAAATAGATTTGTATCTCAAATTAAATTATGTTAAATTAAATATTAACATATTATATTATATATATATATATATATTGACTGACTGACCAAAATGGAACATACCTACTGTACAAATCATTTGAATGGAAACTACAATAAAATCATTGTTCACGTCCTTACGGTCTTTACCGACAGTGGTTTGCCCCTGAAGAATATCTTTCCTGCTAACTTGTATGCAAAGCAGATAGCAGATTAAGATTACATATTGTAATAATGTAAAACTTAGGTAAATTTCCACAAACTTTAGCAGTAAAGGTTTATTTAATGTTAAAAAATGTACATTTAGTTCAATGACGTACGCTTATGGACAAATCTAGAGCTCAGTAAACAAACTTGTGATAAATCAAGAAATAATTTTGAATTTCGCGCCTTTTTTTAAAAACCGGAAACTACTGCCATCTAGCGAATAGGAATCGATTCTTTTTGGCAAAAACACGTGTATATATATCTATATACACCAAACTACTATCAACGTAGACTGTACGTGACTTTTCCAGCGTGTTTCGAACCAGTTCGGACCTCGCTTTTGTTCGTGTTGGTTTATTCCACGAAGGTGCCCATAATCTTTTTTCGCAAAAAGCGAAATTTTTCCATTGAGCTGTACAGAAAAGTCGTCAAGATTTTACGAAAAAAGTATGAGTAATAATTCCAGGTTATTAAGTAATTGTGAAAGTAGTAAAAAGTTCGAGATCATGCCAAGTTTAATTTCAAGTAATTGGTAAGTATATAATATGAGAATACGCCATTTTTAAGATGACTTTTTTTACAACGCCATCTTGTAATTTGTACATTTCCATTCAAAAGCATTCCAATTTGAACATTTCAAATCGAACATTTGACCTGTTCGATCGACAATTGTCATCGACCCTTTTTTTCATTAAACATTCATCAACTTATCTGCTATGATGCAACTATATTCTGGAATCTTACACAAAAAGATGCGACCCATTTTTATTTCCGTATCGTCGCGTCACCCTATTGCACATGAATTTTAATTCGCATGAAATCGATTTACGGAAATACGTCAGTAATGATTCTTGTATTTGTGTAAATAAAAACTTTGTGACAAGTGTAGTAATTGACATGCCAAGATTGAGACGAGCTTTTAAGATAATCTGTTCAAATAGCTTTGACGTCTGTTGTCAGCCAATAATGAAAAGATTAAAGTTCTTTTGTTAAAAAGTATGACCTACTCTCGGTTTTGTTTGCATCTCTTGTATATTTTGAAAAACATTTGTGTACCAATTTCCCTTTCTCTTAAAAGCATTTTTTTTTTGTTCAAAAAAATACATAATAATAAATAATAAGTATATATTTCATCATCATTTTCAATAAAAATTAAAATACTCAACTATTGACGTTCATTTTATCACATGTATCTTATTTATCTTTGCTTACTGATTTCAGTCCAGTAGATTTATTTATCTTAGAAACAAGAGATGTTGAAAGGCATCAAATTAGAACTGAGTACTGATAATAAAGACTATATTTAAACGTCACACAATACGGAATTTTACCGCTAGGTAGAAACTTTTCAATTAAATAATAAATATATACAAGCACTCAATTCATGCAAATATTTTAAGCATCTCTAAATATCCATGATTATTAATTTGACCTCTGACGTATCCCTAATTCAAAATCATTCCGTCTTCAAATAAAAGCTTACAGTTTCAAGTTTAATTTTCAATAAAATAAATTTATGAACCAATTTATGATTTTACCTTAATCGAAAATTGAGGAACGATTAAATTGACTTGATTAACTCTTACCACTCTTACCAATAAAAATCATTTAATCTTTATTCCTTCTACGTTTCTATCGTATACGCAATGAAAACACGTGATACACAAATATGCAGTACGGCATTTAATGCCTTCATAAATAAAATGCATGATAGCGATGTCTACGTTGATAACAAAAATTATCAATTTGACATTCTACACTTGGTAGCTGACTGGTAGATGATTAATGTATGAAGCACGTATGCGAGTAGTTTTTGTTTATTTACGTGACTCTTCAGCAATTTCAGGAAGATAATTGTTTTGTAAACGTTTAAATTTTCTACAGGTTCTTAAGCAATACACGTTTTTAATAGATTGAATAATTTTTCTTATCATAAGTGATTTTTCAACAATGATTATAGATCAGAAAATGATTTTAAATTCAAACATTTTTATAACTGAATGGAATTAAGTGTTTTCATTCACAATATTTCATTCTGAAAATATCTTATCATTGTGATAGAAATCTGCCTTTAATCCGAATAATATGATCTTATCAAAACAGAAGTATCATTTCCCAACTGAAATTTTCTTTATGAAGCATCAGAATGTGGATATAATCAAATGAAACCAGTATTAACCTGTTAATATCAGAGAAAAACACATTTCAATTGCGCAAGATGAGTCAGGCTTTAGATTATTGAAATTTTGCGAGAAACCACTTAATCTCAATCTAATGAGCTATTGAAATTAATAAAAGGTAATTAACTAAAATTGTAAAGTTTATTTAATTTCAATGTTGCATAAAATCAATCTCATAATAAGAGGTAAAAGCCAAGTATCTTGCAATAGTCTCAACAACAATTAAATAATTGTCCAACTATCGCAAATGACTAAGTATACAAATTTCTCCAAACCAAAACAGAATCATCTGATTTGGCACAATGCCCACTTCAATGACGTCTAAAATGTCTAGCAAAGTCTTTCTGTGCGCACTTGCCGACTTTATAAATGGAGATGCACGCATCATTATTTGGCAGTTACCTTTTGCATTCAACTTAATCCAGTTGAAAAAAAAATTTCAAAATTTGGGTTGTCTGAAAAAATTTTGACGAGTATTTTGTGAATGTACATTCTTTTCGAATCAATTGGATTCGTGGCGTGTTCTTTGCCCTCGAGGGCAGAGAGAATCGGCGTGCGTTTTAAAAAAATTTATTCAAACAAGTGACCCTCGTTTCTCAAATAAATAAGAAACGAAAATGTCGCCCAGGTCAAGGTACTAAGCTCATTAATAAATATCCGGTACCTTAACTTTTATTGAAAATTTCATTTTGATTCTTTTGTATATCAGCTTTGATACAAGAGAAAAAAAATGGAAAGAGCTTTTTATTATTGTATTTACGAGTTTGTGGCAGTGCTTTGGCTTTGCGAATAAGCTTCAGCAAACGTGACTGAACTATATGATTGTCAAGTATATATCTGCATAGAAACAAGGAATTATAATTACATTATCCTCCTGAACTAAAAATAGAATAATTGTTGGCTCATATTTTACGTAAACTAATTTCTCCACATTTCTTGCGAACTTAATACTCCATTTACTTGATTATTCAAGATCTTTTTTCTTTAAAACTTTAATTGACCTTGACCTCAAAAGTAGGATTACACTTGAACCTATCTCATATTCTTGGCACTAGATACTGAATCGTAAATTAGCGACTTTTTGGAATACAAATTTTTTATTTTAAAGATTATTTTTAATCTCGTGTTTATTCTATCCAACTTCTTCTGCATACTATTTTTCGAAGTGGGTTTTTCCTTTTTCTTTTTTTATCAAAGAAAACGTGGAGGCGTTAAAATATCAATTGCCGAGTTGCAAAAATGAGAGACGAAAATAAACAAAAACAGGCTTTATATTTGCAGTTGAAGTTTAGAATAAGATTTTAGCCAAATTGAGAGATGTATTTCTTGGCAACGCTGAGTTTCCATTAATTTAGAATTTATAGTTTGTTTTCGTATCCTTTTCGTTGATTAAGTTTCCAATTTTTTTCAATTTGGGAGGATTGTTCATTTGTGCACAAAGAAATCCTTTATTTAGAAAAATAGTTCTGATTTCTCTCTTAAAATCCTTCCTTCTTGATCAATCTACTTACTCACAAAATAATTCTTTGTGAATGAATATTAAGGAGTATTTTATCTGTTTTAGCGAAATGTCCAGCAAGTGTGTTGACCGTAGTTTCGAAGAAGGCTCTAGACAGCAGCCTCACTACTGTATAACGCTGGGCGTGGGGCCTCTGTGGTGGTCCTGATGTGCCCCATGCCGCATTGTCTGTATCAACAGTCAACACAGAGAGCCGCGGCGTGGGGATCAAGCAGAGTAAGCTCTCTGTGAGCTCCCACATTGTTCAAGTAAGCCTTAGAATCATCCATTAGATTAGTTCTCGAAAAATCTAAAGAAAAGACCAATATTATCTACAATAATGTATTTTGATATTTTCTAGGAGGATGAATTATTAAAAGCATTAAAAACAAACGAGTCGCTGCGCTTGACCTTCGCTCTTCAATTGACAGAAAGTACTTCCGTAGAATGGGAGACTCTGATCTGGCGAAAATGTCTTTACATTCGCGTGCCGAGCTGTCTTTTACCGGAAGGCTCGAAAGAGGGCTTCGTGTCTCTTCTGGAGTACGCCGAAGAAACTCTTCACTGCACCAACATCGTAGTCTGTCTGCGTAAAGATCGTTCAGATCGAGGTACCTGCCGATTTTCATTCTTCGAATTTGATGAAAGTCACTGCGACGATAAGTCTCTATCTTCTAAATCACTTTGTTGTTATCGTTTAGCCATGCTGGTGCGTACCTTCATGTTCTTGGGCTTCTCGGTGCTGCCACCAAATCACGCCTTGGTACCACCAGGCAGTGATGCTGGCAACCTCTACATGCTCTATGCCGTTGAGTAGTATATCAACTCACATCTCTCAAATTTAACGCAATAGGTACTGAAAACATATCATCCTCATTATCTCTAATTTTTTAACATTACAAGTTTAAGCAACTTGGTTTTATTTTGAGCCTTTAGTTGAAATTCTGCTTAATATTTATACATATTTTTATTTTGTTTTTATCATTTCAGGTACCATTTTCACTGTTTTTAACACGAGAGGAGGCAACCAGCGGGCTTTTCAGTTCTCGATTTTTCATTTGCGTGCACTACACAATAATTTTCTTTATCACTAGGAATTGAAATCAGGATTAGAAGAGTCATATTAAAGTCTGAAAAAAATTGGCGTTAAATTTTAGAGAAGTCAGCGAAAGTAGCAAGAGGTCAAGGCAAAGTACTTAGTCGCAGATATGTAGAACATGTACTATCGGGCTTTTGGCGGATATAGGCATTCATTCTCTTGAACACAATGTTAAAATTACTCTTTTTGACATCGTGTAATGCTCACAAAGCTTCCCACGTATTTCGGAGGTGTTCGGTGATCCCGCTATCGTCTTTCAACATCAGACATGCGGTTGGGATTGTTGAATCATTGAGAAAATTTATTATCGAAAAGTCTCTATGTGTTAATTGTGGCAGATTGGGTTTCACCACGTAATATATATTTTACTCCAAGTCTATTACTATTACTTTCTATTAGTTATTAACTTAGACGATAAGTGCAGTATGCTGAGATCAGACGTTTGCCAGACGATCAATATTTTTGACCAAAAGATTGAAAGTAAATATTACAGTACATTTTCCAGTAGTTAGTCTCGCATTCTCAACTTTTTCTAAATTCAATTAACTTTTGCATAAAAAGATTTTTCACTTCAGTCTCGTAATGTCAAACGTGCTCGATCGAAAGTATATCAAGTATTACTTTAAGTATTCGCTTAGTATAAGGCGATTTTGACGAAGAATATTTTATTCACTCACTGTTAAGATTTTTGAATTTTCGAAGATCGTAAAATCTGACGCACATCGATCATATCCACGAGTTTCTATTCATATTATATCATATTTTATTATATTTTATAATGTATCGGGATAGCGTGTGAGGCTTCGTATCAAATAACCATTGTTATTGTTGCTGCTAGAGGTATAATTATTTTCTTAGTTAAAAATTAGTTTATAATTTACGAGTTGGTATTTCCACTCTTGGTAAATCCCAATCTATTAACATTCGAGGATTCTTGCTAATAAATGCGCTCTTTATTAGTGTTGACTTGATTAACAGACACCACTTAAATAAGAAAATGACAAAAAAAATGAAAAATTTTTTAAAATACAAAAAAAATGACATAAATAAATATATTGTAGCTGGTCAGATATGTAAGTAGGGTAAGTCAATCATTTGAGTATATGTCTTTTGTGTCTGTGCAGAAAAGACGATCCGTTTGTCTCAAAATTTCCAAAAGCAGAGATTAGATACTTGTATATTTACAGGAAACAACAAAACCACGAGCAATCTGACCCGTCATTTAGCATTATAAAATACACACACACAAGTTAAAATCCGTGTGCTACATTTATTATTCATACACAAAAACGTAATTACTAAATAAAGGTTCCATAAAATGATTAAATTTGGGTTTTACTTACCTCATATTTCTTCCTCTCTCTCTCTTCTCGTAATTCACAATTTTGTAACTATTTTAAAATCGCAAGTATTTTAGGGAATAAAAAACATGAATCAAAGTTTCTAGTTTAGTTTTATGTAGTGCCAAAATTTATATACATATTATGCATAAGAGAAGTCTGAGGATTAAGTTTAATATGTATAAGATAGAATTTAAACAAAAACTCATGAAATTAGTAAATTGATACATTCTCTTCAAAGTCTTGTAAAATCAAATTCGCTTCAAAAATGTTAATTAAAAACTCATTTATCCTCTGTAAGATCTATCTTTTGCACCACTTTTTCCGAAACCTTTGCAATCTTCTTTAAACAGTCTTTTTCATCGGAACTCGCTTTCCTCTTTAATACATTACCGATTGATTTGGAAACTTCACACGAATTCGGACGTTGACCGTTTCTTTTGCTTAGATTGCCCTATAATGAATCGATCTTTACATTATATGTCTACACAGTCAGATAAATATAATTTTAAAAAAATACAATACATTCTTTCTGATGAGAATGTAATAGATTATCACGTAAAAACAAAAGGAAAAAGAAAAAACTGAATTCAAATGAATTCGCGTCGAAGAAGTAAACGAATTATAAACGTTGTGACTAGTTTTATACAATTTTAAAAATTGTTTTGTATTTTTTTAATAATAAAAACAGAAAGTTTCGAGATTCATTAGAAACGAAATTTCAATTAATATGAGTAAGATTTGACAATTTGTTTTTTCTCTACCTCCATTTGTACTTAACTCGCAATTACAGAATTTATAATACATCTAGCGTACCTCTGATACACTTTTCGGAACAAGACCCAAACTGTCTAACATGCCTGATGGTCCTGTGTTTTCAACTGGAAACGCTGACACTCTTTTGCATTTTACCAAGTGAGCAGCTAAAAATGAGGAGTAAATATGTTATTCCATAGTGAAGATTTTTAACTTCAGGATTTTTTTCGTACGAGGTTGTATCTGTTATTTTAAATATATATACATAAATTATTCTTACCAAGCACATTGCCATCGTTCGTTGCGAAACCGCAAGGACACTGCATTTTCTTTTCAAGTGGTATACTGATAAGTGGAGATGGAACAACGAGAGTTGTTTTCGGTCGCTCGTTGTGAATTTGTTGTTGATGTTCTTTGAAAGCTCGCCAGCAACAGGTTACGTATCGGCATTGTTGACACTTTTGTTCTCCTCTATGTTTAAAAAATATAAATAAATAATTAGAAATAATTAAGAGATCGAAACACAAGAAAAACACTATAATAATCTATTTAAAAAGAAAACTTACGGATAATGATCCATTTCGTCAATGTCTTCTTCGCATTCTTGGCATGGAAAGAAGTTATTGGAAGGTAGGTTGACTCGAATTGGACCGCTGCTCCATTTCTTAACATCTTTAGATGCCTCAGCACTGGGTCCAATCCTTTCAAATCTCTTCACTTGAGGTCTTTGACGAGTTATCATTATTCCGTTTGCGCTGCCCTTGTACGGAACTACCTCTGAAAATATAAATAACAAATTAATTATTTAAATATAAAAGAATTAAAATAATTCTAGAATAAATAAAACTCAATAGTTACTTGGACCCGAGACGTAATCGTGAAGATCCTGTTGATGGTTTTTCAAGGCGCTCCTCTGATTGAACCAGAGACAACATCTTGTGCACTTATTGCCTCTTCCTTCTTCTCTTCGAACTACATGCCTCTGCATATGTAAGAGGAAAGAATGAATACTTGGTGCGTTTACAACTCCGTCCGAAACAAACTGAATGACCTGTTAAAATGAATTTTAATGAATAAAAGCTTGTGTGTGGATCTTTTAAAATTTATCTCACAAAAAAGTTTAACGGGCTCTCTTACTTTCAAGCAATATGGACACTGTAATCCTTCACCATTTTCATGGATTTTGTAATAATGATCGATCACATCCTTATGACTGGAAGTTCGGTATCCGCAGGTTTCGCATCGGTATGGCATTTCCGAAGGATAATGCGTCGACGCTAAATGATTGACCAACAAAGTACTGGTTCCTGTTTGAAAACAAAACAAAATCCTTTTTTATTGTGCACAAACATTTTTTTTAAAGAGACACAATTAAAAAGATAATGAGGTAATAAAATAAATTTACCGAATTTATGCTCGCAAATTGCACAAACAACCATATCACTGTCAGAATGACCAAAATTACTGTGAGTTTCTGTGACATGAATAACCATCTGATGTTGAGAAGAGAAAACACTGCAGCAATATCGACAAACTGGAGAGTCCGATTGACCAGGAACTTGTCTTGGAACGTGGGTGATCATGTGTTCCATTACTTCGCAGTTGGACCTCATCGTCGCAGTGCAAAGAAAACACTGCAATGAACAAACAAAGGAGATCAGAAGAAGTTCTTAATCTAAGACCATTTTCTATTCAAAGATATAAAATCAAGAAGTAATTTGCTCTCTACTAACTTTGAACAAAAACGCGTTTTTGTGTTCCTTCGGTGAGTGGCTCTTGTTGCCCTCCATCGTCGAATAATAAAATTCCTGTAGCTGTACTTTCTCACCAATTTTATTCTCTTTGTCAAAAGCCGAGAAGTCTGGAGTACGTCGTATGATTTCCGAGTCAGGGCTTCTTGTTGACCAAGCTCTCCTCTTACTTCTTTTGTTGGCTTGCACTGAATACAAATCATGGTCATTTCGTCTTGAGTGAATATCAGCACCGCTAGGTTCTTTCGGAATTGATACCATTGGAGCAAGGGGTGGAGGACTCGAGGATGAATACGACCAATCGTGGAAGGGATTTGATGAGATTTTCACTAACCGATCCTGGAGATTCTCAGCTGAAAAGACATTAAATGAAATTAAATAATAAAAACCAATTGAAAGATATCCTTTATCTTGACTAATAATTCAAAAATTATAAACTTACTCGTGTCTAACTTTGTCTGTTCAGCAATATGTACAATGATGTTATTAAATGCTTTCGCAGCAGTCGAGCCAAACATTTCCCTCCAAACCAACTCATCCAGGAACTGCTGAATCATTTGTCTGCTGAGCAAACTCAGTGTATTCTGGAACATTCTAGGCACTATTTTCCTCAAGTACTCCATAATATGATAATTACTTGTGACATTTCTGGGTGTTTGTTCACTGAAGGCAGACTGAGTTACATGAGTAAAACCCATTTCATGAAGGGTGCTTTTATCTACTGTGAAGTCGGTCAAAATTTTAGAATCCTTGTGGACCCAATCCTTCAAAGGATTTAAAATATTGTTGAAGCGTCGTTTGTACGATCTTTCACCCTCAATTACTGGCTCACATGCTCGCAACCTCAACTCTGAAGACTCTGGGTCCAAGACACCTAGTACTTCAACCTTGACTTGTCGCAAGTTTCCATCCTGGGACGTAGTCCCAAGACTAATAACGCCAACTTGGATCATTGAATTTTTTCCGCCCATCATTTTACTTTTATCCCAAACAGCAGCAGTGCAGATGCTTCGAAGATTCGTGAAGAAATTTTTGACGTAGACATTAGAAACTTTGACCCAGGAGACGACATTTTGAATGTTCGTTTGACACGCCCAATGGTAAATTAATTTTAATAAAACTGTGGGAGTGTGTGGCGCGCCTTGGAAAATCGAACCAGAAAAAACAGAAACAAAACGATCTGGACAACAAGAGGAAATCCAAACATATCCACCAGAGTAGGGAAAAGTACCGGTATCGCTATACATTCCGAGTTCCAGTTTCACTTTTTGGTAATTCGTACTATGTTGCATACAATATTGTTCAGATCTAACTAGACCCTGTTGAATTAACCACTCGGCAAATTTCGTTGCCGAGTACATTAACACACTTTTCACTTGGAGATCTGCAAAAAAAAAAATTATTCTTAGTAAATTTTGATAAGAATAAGAGATGAATATCAATCAATATTCTTTTTTGAGAGAAGAGAATTTACCTAAGTCTTGTCTTTCCTTTTGTGCAAATTGTGGTGTCACGTTTTTAGTGCAAAGATTCGGTCTTGCGACGACAACCAGCGATGGGAATGTTCTTCCTCCATTGATTTTGTTGAAAGTTATTTCCCTACCATCCGGTAAATGCTTCTTGGATTCATCAA
Source organism: Synergus umbraculus (assembly GCA_900474325.1). Taxonomy (NCBI): domain Eukaryota; kingdom Metazoa; phylum Arthropoda; class Insecta; order Hymenoptera; family Cynipidae; genus Synergus; species Synergus umbraculus. The sequence goes on from UCOK01017241.1 coordinate 65,084, forward strand.
TATGCTCGCCAACTGGAAAATAGAAAGATGTAATCATTAAAATCATTATATAGTTAAAATAACTTTGTCTTAAGTTTGATCAAACTGATTTGGGTGAAAGTTTTAAACTTACTTGTCATTTCGTAAAAATCTTCAAGGTTTTGCAGAATATGAAAAATATGCAAATGAATTTATGATCTTGAGATCAAAGTTACTTAGAAAACCGTTTAATTCTACATGCATGATAGATTCTTAAAAATGATTCTGACTTGATTCACCTTTATTTGAATAAATTTTGTTTTTTCGAGATCAATTCTTACCTGCATTTTTGCTGCCAACTGCGATTCCTCCAATACTTGTATCTTCCGTAGGCCTTGTTGGATGTTGAGCGACCTGTGTGGGTTTGTTGACAGTCTTTATTCTAATATTTTGCGCACTTTGAGAAGTCGTCGTCGCTTCAGAAAATTAGAAATAAGAACGATTAATTGAAATATTAATTCAATTATTAAAAGCAGTTAAATAACACTATTATGTAACTCACTGGGTGTAACAGCGTGAGTAGAAGCTGTTGTTCTTGCTCGAACTCTCGATTGAGTTGGTAGTGGCTATAAAAAGAAATAAAATGGTCAATCATAAAAACGTTAAAAAAACCAAACATTTATCAAAACTGAAATATAAAAATATACCTCTTCTATAATATCAGGTTGTTGCACAGGAATAACCTTCGTTCTTTGGCGAGCAGTAACTCTTGGATTAGGAGGTTTGTACTAAAAATATGAAAAACGAAGTTGAAATCTTAGTAAATCAAAAATCGAAAAATTCTTCTAACTTGTACTTATGAAAAATGGTAGTAAGTATTTATTTTTTAATAAGTCACGTACTGTATCATTTTTTGGCTGTGGGGTAGCGTTTGCCATAGGAGTGGCTGTTCCCGGCGTTGTACCTGTAATAGTGTTATTCTTTTAGTAATCTATCTGCAATCTAGGATGGAAGAGATAAAACATACTAAGGGATACATAACATTTGCAATCGTATATATTTGCAGATTTAATGATATGTACTTAAATAATAAAGATAAATCTACCTTGTTGTGTGGAGACAGTTCCTAAAATGACTCCCATACGTGGATCCATTACTAGTTGTATATTTCCTTGTCCAGGGTTGGCGTTGTTTAACATGTTCAGCTTTATCGGCTGCGCCTTGTTTTGTATAGATTGATTCTGAAAATTTCGGTTTCTAATCTATACTGCTTTATTATAAAATGTTCTAAACGTAAGAACGTAAAGAAGGGAACCTGTAACTAGGAGTTCTCTTCGTTCTTACTAGGGTCATATTTTAAGTCGTCTTCCTTGTACTATTAAAAATTTTGATAACACACATCTGATGGTAGATTCTATATCATAACTTACCACACTTAAAACTTGAGGTGAAGCATTACTTGTAACGATTGTTTGGCCAGGAGTAGTGTGGGGTCTGTTGATATAAAATAAGTATTAAGCTTACGGATTTTACAATTTAGAAAATTACTTATTTTGTAATTAAAATTAATACTCACAACTTGTATTGATACCCACTAACAACACCACTTTGGTGTATTAGTTTACCGCCTCGTTCTTTCACGATATCCTCCAAGGTTTTAGAAACCTGCAAAATAAAAGAAGTATTTATAAAAGAATTGGATTTTTTAATCGTGACTCAGTTATATGAAATGAGCATTAGAAATATTATACCTTGTCAAAGTTTTCTTTATATTTTGTCCTGAATGTCACCTGAGCATCGCTCAGTGGCTCCTCCACACATTCCAAATTTAGCGTCATATCTACTGGACGAACGCTTGTCACCGATCTGGTTACTAATCGTGACTTAGGCATCTCCAGGAAATCTGTGAACAAATTTAATTTGCCTCTTCTGTAATTAAAATTATTAATAAAAATCAGTCAAATTATTTTAGGACAAAAATATGTTCAATAGAAACGGTATCATTTTCAATTCTATTTAAAAAAACGGGGGGTCAAATTAAACACAAATCTAATATGTACATTCTCTGATAAGAATGTAAAAAGTCAAAAGAAACTGATAAAAAGGTTCTTCTAGTGGCCATTTTCCTGATTTTTCAAACTTTCCGACATCTTGATGACTTTTACCAATGACTTTTTTTTACCATTTTTACAGATTAAGGTAAATAGATAATTTATCCTTAAAACTTAACAATAGTTTTATAAATATAATAAATAATATTTCTAACCAATGAACATTAATATATTAATCACTGCTACTGTACAAGCATGTACAAGACTGTTAATTAAAATTAAGCATTATTTCCGGTTGGATATTGCAGAAATTTTGTATGTTAAGAGTTTTAATTCTCAAAAATATAATAATTAATGATATAATCATAATTTTTTTAATTTTGCCGAAAATATAACGTAACCTCAAAGTTGAAGTTGTTACATATACGCGATATACGCCAATGCATATTGGGTTTACAGTGGGCAAAAGGCGCACAAAAACGGAGCCATTTATTATTTTAGATATAAATTTGTCTACCGCTCTTATTGAAATAGAGCAGTAAGAACTGCCATTGTGGAAAGTTAAATTTTTAATTTGTTTTATTAAAAACATTCTTTAAACTCGGATTTATTACTAACAGGATTATTAGAGGAATCAAAATTTTCCCTCCAACACTCATCCTCTCGACCATCTTACCTACTTAGGAGATTGAGTACTATCCTGTTTATCACTATTTTTGTGTAATTTTCAGGCAACTGCAAATTAAATTTAAAAAATAACTGGTATTCGTATTTTAATGTCGACAAACGGCACGTAACTCGCTATCCTCGCTGACTGTATTATTGAACATATACCATATTGGAACAAGATGGCGACACCGGCTTCATCATTATAAAATTTTTGGCAGGAATTATAACCTCAAATAATTTACATATATTTAAAAATTATTAGACAAAAACGGCAAAAAGGTTTTTAGATATTAAAACTGTTGAAAAATAACAGAGTTTTATAGATAGAATTCATGCAAAATAACGTTATCCTATTGTATGAAATTTATATAAAACGCGGGAATATTGGAAAAATTCTAAAAAATGCTTTTTATTTGATGAAAAATGGCCGACTTTCCTAAGAAATGGTTTTTTAAAAAATTTTTTCAAATCTATAAAAAAGGTAAGCAACAATGAATTTTAAAATTGGATTACATTTATTTAATTAAAAAAATAAGTATGATGTATTTTTCTTTCCAATTGTTTCCAATCAATATTTTGATTTGTACCATTTGCACAGCCGCAATAAGTGGAGAGGGGAAACACAGACAGTGATACCAACAAACTCTTGGATTTTTGTCAATTGAAAATTTTGTATTTAGACGTTTTCCCATTGGTATCCCTGTTTTCCGACCCTATTTACGTCATTACTCGACCCCGCCCCACTTTTTCTCAATAAAAACTTTTTTTAGAAAAACAGTAATAATATCCATTAATAATTACATATTTTTCTTTTAAATTTATAATTCATGGTTGACTTTCATTTTACGAGTTAAATTTTTCTTTAATATTTTATGTCAACTGTACTTATTTATTCATGGTTACGCCATTGGGAAATACTGAAAATACCGAATAACCGGAAATGACCGGAAGCTGTATATTTGGCGCCAAAAGAGAAAAACGAACCGAGAAATTCAAATGATAGAATTCAAAGTTCTTCATAATTCAAAACAGTTGCTAATTAATATTTTATATTGTATGCTTATTCAAGTATGAAATTATTTACAGTGGGACTTGTTGCACCTCTTTTCTATTTGTAAAAATTAATCTTGTCACTTTTTAAAGTAGTTGTCATTCTGGAAGGAATTAAATCGTAATTCAAGAATTTTTTCTTCATTAGTAATTTTAATTGATTTTATTTTTGCTAATTAATTTTTTTATTGTATTATATTTTTTGACAAAGATTTTTTAAATTTAATAAACAGAAATCGATCAAATATAATTAACAGGATTGCCAATTAAGATAAAAATTGGGAAAAATTTTTTAATAATGAATGGATGAATTTTAATATATTCTTGTTACCTGTTTCAGTATAAAATATGTATAAGGATATGTCCCCTCTTGGTTCGCTTCGCGTATTTTCCTTTATTTCTGATTCCACATATACCCCACTCAACAAGAAAGAACCAGAAGTAACTTCAGCGGCTGTACCAACGACAGTTGAGCCGGTTTGGTTCGTTATTGTGCACGTCCATGAACTCTCTACGTGGACAGTATTTCATTTTATTATTTTTTTTCTATACCAGTTTTCCTTATTAACATGATGTACAATAGTCAACGTTTTGGTAAGTTATCTTAATTCATGAAAACTGCTAGTTTCACTTCTAAAGTAACAAAAAAAGTGTACTCTTTTTCAAGATTTGTTTATAAACTTTTCTTATTGATTGCAAAGAGTCGAGAGATAACCCGAAAAGTTTTAGAAGAACTATAATTTCTCAACGAAACACTTTTCTCATATTCTATATAAATGAAGAGAATTTGATTCCTCAGTAAATTCCAATTCGCTTTGTGTAGTAAAATCGAGAATATAAAAAATATTCTTTCGCAAATTATAATAATTATCTCTTTTACTCTTAGTCATCTCACAGTAATTATTGTGTTATTATCTAAGGAAAACCATAAATTTTCTTTAATCACTAGAGTATAAAAATCTTCAATTTCTCAGTATTCAGTAAAATATATTAAGCTACCATTTTTCTGTTGAAATAAAAATAATTACTGAGGACGATATAGTTAGCAGTAAGAATAAATAATTATTTTCTGTGCTACAATGTACTTTCAAATTTGAAAACTGATCATTACAATTATTATTATCTAATTATTTTTTATTTAGGGTGGCTGGCACTGGTTGTCATTATTAGTTTATTTACTAAAGACAGAGGAAATGCAGTTGCTCAAAATGTTTCAACAATTGATGATGATATTGATGATTTTATTCCATACCAAGGGGAACGTTTCAACTCTTTCGATTGGAATCTTTTTAAAGTAAAAAAATTATTTATGTACATTAGAAATATTTTTTTACAGACTGTATATAAATTTTTTTTGAAAATTTGATTATAAATTTCTCATTAATATTCATCAATGATAAATTGATTTAAATATATCTTTTATTTTGAGATATTGATTTTAATTAATACAACATTTTTCTATAAATTAGGTAATGGCAAAGAGATATTCTGGAAACATGTTGATATCGCCCATATCTGCAAAATTTGCATTGATTAATCTCTATGAAGGTGCACAAGGTAAAACTGCACAAGAATTGTCAAATGTTATGCATTTGCCAATAAACAGAGCAGTTACAAGAGATAAATTTACAAATATTTTAAATTCACTCCAGGTAAGTTTTCCCTATCAGGAAATATTTTTTATATCTTTTAAAATTTTAGTTTTTGTCATAATTCAAATAATTCAAAAAGATATGTTCCATCTGCAAAGATTGGAATGATTAAATGATTTTTAATTTTTATTATAGGCCCAAGAAACTTTGTATTGTAATTTTAATCAAAAATTCCGTTTTTTACAGGCCAAAACACCTCAGCACTCATTAAATATCGGTACTCGCATGTACGTAGATTCTGCTGTACAACTCAGACAAAGATACGCAGCAATCGTAAAAATGTTTTACGCTACAGACGTATTGAGTGAAAATTTATCTGACACTCACGCAATTGCTGATAGCATAAATAATTGGGTGAAAAATATAACTGAAAATAATATAGATAAAATGATCGAAGATGGTAAGACCTTATACTTCATATCTACATTTTTTGCTAGTTTAATATCTATTACAAATTCTAAACATATAATGTATAAAGACAAATGATAAAAATGTAGAATAACGTTTATGGGAACCTTTATTGTAATAAAATGTAAATTTTCAGAAAATAGTCTGAAAGGATCGCTGATGATTGTCGTGAATGCACTATTTTTCAAAGGAACTTGGGATCGACAACCATTTTCAGAAAAAGCGACTAGAACAGGAAAATTTTATCCAACTTCAACTAGCAGTATTGATGTTCCAATGATGCACTCTTATGGACGATTTTACTATTCGTCATCTACAGAATTAGACGCTAAAATACTCAGAATTCCTTATTCTGTACGTAAGACTTTTTTTTTTCATTTTTAGTATTGACTTTTTTCTTAAAATTTTATTTTTCACTTATATTTAAATTTTTTGATTAAAAAACTATTTATAGGGACACAAATACGCTATGTATTTCATTTTACCCAGAAAAATGAGTGCACTGGAACCACTGATGGAAAAACTGAATTCCGTAGCTTTTAGCAAACAAATGTGGCTCATGCAAGATTTATCAATAGCAGTAGGCATTCCAAAATTCAAATTTGATTTCACTAGCCATCTAAAAGCCACATTTAAAGAGGTAAAGTGTTTTTACTTAGCTTTTTTAATTAATTTGATCCATATTTGGAATCTTCCACTTTATTCATTCAATTTATGAATTTAACTCTGATTGTTTAGTTGGGAATTCAAGACATTTTTGAATCTTCAGCAACTTTAACAGGTATTCTTCGCACGAATCGCAATTCTCCTCAACTTTGTGTTTCGGATATTGTGCAGAAAGCTGGTATTGAAGTGAACGAAAATGGATCTTTAGCTTATGTCGCAACTGGTTAGCGATTTTATCAAAATATCAAAATATTAATTAATGAATACAAGCAAAGCTCTTAATTACGTATTTGTCTTTCAGAAATTCAAATTTCAAATAAAATCGGAGAGGATAACTTCATAGCAAATCGACCATTTATCTTTTACATCGAAGATGAAACAACTGGGACAATTCTGTTCATGGGGAAAGTTGAAAATCCTCTTCAAGGAATTGGCAGCACGAATATGACATCCAGCTTTCCCACAAGATTTGGAGAAGAAAATCAGCCCTCGAATGGTAACCAATTTCATATTTCATCAACCCCCTAAAATTCCTCTAAAATCTGATTTAAATCATTTAACATCACAAAGAAAGAAAAATTATTAATCATCAATTACATAACTTATTGTAAATAAAAAATATATATAAATTGTTGTGTTTTAAAATATTTATAAATTATTATCTATTACAGAAATATTTATAAATTACACATAATTAATTGGTTATCAATAAACATAATGAAAACTGCTTTCACAAGTGATTTGTTTCCTTATATTTTCAAAATTTTATTTATCGTTTAAAAAATCTGGATTTTATATTACTTAATATATGGAGAAAAATTGAAAAGATTGAATTTGTCATCAGGAAAGATGAATTGGCCTTTTGTATGAGTATAATAATTTTGGGGTTTTCCAAGATTTTGTTATTCCAATTGTATTTATGATACGTCATGTTTCTGCAAAAGGTTCATTGTTCTGTTGAATCTGATTATTTACAGAAGCGTATAGTATAATTATGAATGAGCAAAAGTCACACTTGTATATAAAAGGAGGGGACCTTGCGATCCCCACTTTATTAGTCATTAAAAATTTGCTCTCAACGGGTGTGCGTGCTTTCAGATTTAATATAATCGCCAAACAACTAAACGGTACTTTGTACCCACTCCATGAAAATTTACAGAAAGTGCTGTGCGTGATAATTGTCCAGGATGTACAGGTTTCTGTTATTGAGTACTGTTTGCCACATTTCCGCAGGTACGACTATCGTCACTGGCTTCCTATTTTGCAATACTGATAGAAAATTTATAAATGGAACAAATATTGACTTCTCTAAAATTTAATTTTTAAAATTATTAATCGATTCTACTCTTGATTTAAACACGTTCTAATCAAAATTATATGTAAGAAAATAAGAATTTTAAACTGAAAACAATTTCTTGATTTTTTTGGTTTTTTTTTTAGTTTTTGAAAATATTATTTAAAAATTTAGTTTATCAATCATGAATTTTGTTGTAATAAATTGTGAACTTATTTGTAAAGTTAACCGAATTACTTCCTTATAAAATAGTCGGAAATTCCGAACGATCATCTTACTCAAACAATTTAAGTTGAAAGGCTACTTACTATAAGAAACCTGTTCCTAGTATGTCCTTGATTTTAACGTTTTTTTCTTTCCATGTAGAAGTGGATTTACAGATTTGTTTATCTTTCCCGATAGGCTCTAAAAATTAAATTTATAAATTAATGATTTCAGTGTCACCAGGAGTTCCCGGAGTTGAAGAAAGGTACAATTTTTTCAACATCGAATTACTGCAGGTAATTTCTATTACCTTTTAATAAAATTAATGAGATAAAAGAGTCGTAAACCAGAAGGAATAAATTTTTGTTTCAATATATTTTACATGGTATATGTTTCATTGGATAGATTTTTACAGGAATTAAATGAACAGACTGAAGGCAATTTAATATTAGCACCTGCTGGCGTCAAGGCAGCTTTAATGACAATTGCAGAAGGAAGTGGAGGACAAACTCGACAACAGCTTTTATCTACTTTAAGATTACCAGTAGATGATTACGGTATCAGAGATGCTGTGAGAAGGACTCTCAGTCCTTTTTCGGTAAATTATTTCCTATAATTATTTTAGATTTTATCATTTCAAATTGAAGAATTATAATCTTATCGGCTGGTTGTATTTTAAAAATAAAATAACTTTAATTTTGCAGGCATTGCAACAAAGTGGAATAAATAATACAGAGATAACTATAGCCACTTCACTTTGGTTGGGGAAGGACGTTAAGATAACACCAAACTATGGAGAAACTTTAATTAAACATTATAACAGCCAAGTTTCGTCTATTGATTTTGCAGATTCTATTAATTCTGCCAAAATTATCAATGATTGGATCAAGATGGCCACGAAAAATCATATTAGTTCTATTGTAGATCCTGGTAATTGTATTCTTGAACAAAATAACGTATTGTTTATAAAAAAATGCTAGTTTACTTTTTTTTAAAGAGAATAAAATTTAAATTTTGAAAAATTGAAACTTATCTACTTTTCCAAACTTTTTTGCAGGTGGCCTTAGTTCTGATATTAAAATCATATTGACCACAGCACTTTATTTCAAAGGAACTTGGCTGTACGCATTTGATAAAAAATCTACACGTCCTCGATGCTTTCAGACTTTCCAAAATGGTTGTCAAGAAGTTAATATGATGGAAAACTTAGGACAATATAATTTTGCTTTTGTCCCATCCTTAGATGCTGAAGTCATTGAAATCCCATACACGGTAAATTGAAGAGTAAAATTGTTTCTTTTTATCTGTAAATTAAAGAAACTAATTTTAAACTTTTTCTATAATTAAATTAATTAATAAGCTACATTATCAAAGAGTTTTAAATTTCAGGGAGGAAAAATCTCGATGATTCTTCTGCTTCCAACTAAACAAGGAGAACACGCTCTACATATTTTGTCAAAGGACCTTTCGTATATTCCTATTTCGGTCCTGCTGAAAAGTTTACGACAAACGGAAGTGTTACTGCAGATTCCAAGATTTAGCATTGAAAATAAATTAGATTTGCGACCAGCTCTTGAGCGAGTAAGTTTTATTTTCTAGTTTATTTTAATATACATACCTAGCAATGATTTAAAAAATATTTATGTCAAGCTGTTCATTTTTAAAATTATAATTACAGTAATCTAAATAATCAAACAATATAGGGAGTGTGGAACGAATTAGGGTAATAAATCCTCCCGTTTTTTAGCTGGGCATCAAAGATTTATTCGACTTCAAGGCGAACCTGTCTGGAATATTATCAAAAGGACCGACTCGAGTTAGTAGCGTACTGCATAATGCCAAAATTGAAGTGAATGAAGCTGGAACTATAGCAGCTGCAGCAACTGGTAATGAAAAATTATAATTATTATAATTATATATTATAATATTATAATATTTTATATTCTTCATTTATGGTATTATTTAAATTACACAGAACAAGGGTTCGAAGTCTGGAAAAAATAATTTTTAAAGTTCCTAGCTAAAAATCTTCCAATAAAAATCTTCTTTCTGTCATAATCATCTATAATTACATAAGATATCATTAACTTAGAAACACGTTCCTTCAAATCTCTCACTTTCCTTGTTGTTTACTTGAAGCCTTTACTCTTATCAATTTAGTTCAGATAAAAACATTCAGAGCAGTGTTTCTATAAAATAATGCAATACTTCATTTACATAAAACTAATATTTTCAGATTTTCCCTTCCAAGAATATTATTGCTAACTATATCATAACTTTCAATCCAGGAATCAATTGCATCAGTTTAGTAATAACACAATTTACATTTTTTAATTGACGATTGAAACTATTTTACCTTCTATAATAAAACTGTAGCTATAAATAAAATTGTATAAAGTAGATAAAGACGTTTATGTTGAAACTAATGAAATCAGTCTATGCGTAATTTGAATTTTCGTACGAGAAAATCGGTAACAAAAGAAATACGCATTTAAAAAATGTTTGATCTGTTTGGTTGATAGAATGAAGTTACTTACGTAAGGACACAAAACAATTGAAAGTTATGTTAAAAATCTTTCTCACAAGTGAAATTAATCTCCACGATGTTAAATAAATCTGTATGTGCCATACTTGAAACTTACCTGACGCAGAGGTAAACCGCGATCAAAAAGGCGGTTCCTTCGGGGTAAGGCTTTGCCATTGCACTTTGGTTTAGCTGAACTCCGCGATTGCTTCATTTAGAAGCACTCGGGCGTATAATTTTTGCGTACAGGGACTTGCGTTCGCGCGGTCCCGCTTAATTAATTAAAAAAAAATCGCTTTACAACAATTTTGTTTTTATTAATGTATTATTGTATTTAAAGTTTGTTTGAAGTAATAAATAGTAATTAATTCATTGATTTTTTCAGCAATATCAGTGGTTCCTTTGATGATATCATCTGCACCACAAACATTCAGATCTAATCGTCCATTCCTGTTTGGCCTGGTGGATTTAGAAACAAATAATCTTCTTTTCGCTGGACGAGTTGCTCTACCAGATGCAGCTTCTGAAGTACGTGTAGTAGGATAAAAAATAATATCGAAGACAATTAATTATAATTCTCATCTTCGCAACTTAGGTAACTCAATCATCTTAAAAATATTTTTCACAAAGTGACAAAGCTCTCTAAAATCTATTTAATCAATTGATCAATATACATATATCAATAGTTCTTAAATCTATACTTATTATCTTCAAGGCAAGTTTTCTTTTCAATCAAAAAATATAAGAACTTTTTATTTACTACTTATTTTTAATTTTAGTAAATTAAACCTTTTTTTAATTTAATTAGGATAGGAAATAGAATAAGAATAAAGAATAAGAATCCTAATATTCAAATTACTTTATTAAATTAATTTTAAATTCGAAAATTGCCTGGACTTGTTTGAACGAAAAAAACCCGCTTCATTTTGCTGTTGATAATTTTTCTCAACAATTCCAGTCGATGACAAAAACTGCTTACTTTTCTAATGTTTCTCATCATGATTTACCGTCAATTTCTGTTCTTATCGAAAGCAGGCTACTTTATCATGTCAAGTCGATTCAGAGAACGTATAATATAAAGTGAGTTGAAACGAAAGTTTTAAAACTTCAATGTCCTTCTTTGCCGACAGTTGAGTAAGAAGCTCACCAATGTCTTTTCTCATTTAACATAAAACCAGGCAAAACTAATTGGAACCTGTTTCTACGATACTATTGTACTACTATACTTTGTGTACAGTAGTAAGCGCAAAAAATAGGTAACGCTTCTGCAAAGATACGCAAGAATTACTTTGACGCATGTGTATTTCCATAAACGTCTTCTCAAGAGGAAGTCGGAACGTAGAGCACGTTCCCCTCGTATTCGAAAAATATTAGGGTAATCGCTCTTTGGAACGCTGGCTACCTTATAACAATCTTAGAGAAACCTCCGTGATGCTACATGTTCACTTGTTTTCAATTCGTAACTCAATTCTTCAACTTTCATTCACTATTTCGTTCATCTTTTACGTTTTCTTGTTAATTTATAAAAAGCCATATTCACTTTACATAAAGAAAACTCTGTATATACAATGAACAGATAAATACTGGAAACAATTATAGTTTTGAACTGTTTCCAAAATTTCAATAACTGTGTATTAAAATAATCATAGCGGACGATTTATTACTCTGAATAATGTAACTCTTTTGCACTTGACTATAATGCATCATTTGACTATAATCATCAATTATGATGATAAATATTGTCTAAGAGAATCGTAATTCTTTACGACACACAATTACTTATAAATAAGATTATTGAGAATTATAACAGGTGTATGCTTTCCACCTGCAACTGAGTGTTTGAGTAATAACTATTTTCTGACATTACGTTATTCATAAAATTGAATTAAAATGACTGAAAATCAGGTGCATAGTCACTTTCATGCGTAGGTAAAGTTGCGGTCAAATTGCACCTGTTTTATGAGTGCAAGATATGATACGTAGGAGTATACTAAGGCCCTTTTATACATATCCGAGTCACGCATTCGTGGTCTCAGCATACACTTATACCGGACATTTATTGCACAAGATTTGTGTTCAACATCCTCTGTCGAATATTAGCGTCCAAGACATTCGTCTTTAGAATACTTATACGTCTATCACTATTTTCAAGGCTGACGGGCGCAAATATGCAATAAACGTCATCTTTGAGCGAAAGCACAACTACGAGGGAAGCTCTTTTTACTAGAGAAAAAATATCAATTTTACTCTCGTCGTTTTCAAGAATATATTTACTCGTTAATAGAATTACAGTGATTACTTATTCCTAAACATAGACATATGCTTTTACTCAATTCTAAATATAGGCATATTTTGCTAAACGTACTTTTCAATATCGATATTAAGGGAATATTCTTCAGATACAATGCATTTGCAGTTATAATATGATTGTGCAATTTTGCATTATAGAAGAGGCTGTTGGCCTCGGAATATTTTGTATATAATGTGTTGGAATTGAGAGATTCAGGAATAAAATTGTATTCACGTGTTTTTTAAAGGGTCAAAGACGTGCACAGCTTATGTGCACACCAACTGGGTAACCACCTACTAAGTAACGTTATCCTCGAGATACCTGGCTGACTTTATCGTCGTAGTGCGTGACGAACTGTTCCGTCCCGCATGTAGACTTGAAGTCTCTTCTCTTCTGGTAGCCTTGTGTTTTTCACTAATGAAAGCATATCTTACTTCAATCTTTAATCCGCGCTCTGATACCATCCGAAAATTAATATTCAGTCCTCGAATTTACGAGGGACTCACTTAAATATTATATCCTCAACTTAGTTTTCAAAACAACTATGTCCAAATTAAAAATTTAAATACTAACACCATTTTTATTCATTGCATCAAGATTTAATATAACATCAGCATTTATATAATTATAAATGCTTCTCTTTCAAGTATTTTAAGTGTCTAATTCCCCATACGTCCATTTACCCCATTTCATCAAATATCAACTGTCAAAATCTTCCTATTCATTTTCATCCATTCTTTTATTACATATATCTTCTTGTCAAACCTTTCTCCTTTTATAATTGATCAACTATCCTTTTTCCATTCTTTTATGGCTATAATTTTCTCTTCAATCCCTTTTCAATTCTTTTTCTTCACAATCTCTTTTTCCCAATTCTTTAATTATCTAATTTATCGCGACTGACCTTTTATTATTTTTATGTCTAATTATATGTAGTAGAAATTTTCTTCTCAACTCTTTTACTACCTTCTTTTATCAATTTTTTCTCTCCTTTCTCAATTCTTAAACTATCCTTTTCCAATTATTTTATATCCCTAGACACTCCCTACTATAATCTCGTCCACTTCAACTCCTTTCCAACCCTTTTTCCCCTTTCATCCACAGTCCTTCTATTATTCTTATATGTCCAAGACACTCCCTTCTTTAGTTGAAAACTAAGTTTTAGAACAAATACATAAAACCTTAAAATAGATTTTGTATTAAAGTATCATTTTTATTCTCACTGTTAAAAAAACTGATCAAAATTTAATATACTGTGAGTAAAGTCATTTTGCATATACCGAAAATTGAATTTAATATACCATTATGTTTTAGAATTAATATATAGACATATTAAAATTAATATACTTTCTATTAACATTAATATTTCTTATATTAATATTAATATACCCTTATATTAATTTTAATATGGTTTTATATTAATTCTAAAACATATGGTAATATATTAAATTTAATTTACGGTATATATGCAAATAACTTTACAAAATGTATATTAAAAGTGTATTAATTTTGCAATCATTTTTAACAGTACTAAAATTGAGTATTTTCACGGAGAAAACTAGATATTAAACCGTAATATCTAGCTATTTAACTATGGGACGACTATCTAGATATTTAGATATTAAAATATATAATCCAAATATTCTAACATCCAATATTTTAATATCTGGATATTAAGTTTTAATATCAAGATATTATATCTAAATATCTAGATAGTCGTCCCATAGTTAAATAGCTAGATATTACGGTTTAATATCCAGTTTTCTCTGTGTTCACTAAAAAAAACTTCTCAATATATTTATCCATAAATTGCAACACATTTTACAAAAAATTAATGTCAGTTTAAGAAAAATTGGTATAATAGGTGTCTGTGTATTTATATTTATGTAGAAAGAGAATAAATAGAAATAATAATAAATCTAATAAATAGAAACATACAATATAAAAGGAAGTATATATATATATATATATATATAATAGTTGTGAAGAGGAAGAGATTCGTAGATGCAAATTCGTTTCTAACAATATGAATAAGAGAAGATAGATGAAGGTGCATGAGGTGCATGGCATGTGAATAGAGCGATGAACTTTTGACTGTGAAGCTATTGTTATTTTGTAAAAGGTCTATAATGTCGAGCATTAGCGTTGAGCTTATGTTTCGTAACGATGATAAGGCGCGATCGTTTAATTCGATGTCTCATTATCGTATATCTGTAGGTACACCTCGTCGATCGTATGTCCCAGTGTCTGAGTCATTATACTCGCGCATCAATTAACGGATGGCCCGAAGCCCTGATCCTCCAAGAGAAGGTTTTTGTGTCGGGGCAAAGGAAAGTACACCTTTCCTCCTTCTCTCACCCACCCCCACCCCCGCACTAAAGTAACTCGATCTTTAGACGTTCCCTGAACTACTCTGAACTCTTGGGTTCAATCAATTTATTCAAATATCATTCCACATTTAATTATGAATTATTAATTTCTGTTTTGGGTACAAATTGAAGTTGATACCCCTCTCAATGAAGGGTTTTCAATATAACTGTTTTACTGTAAATCTTAAAGCATTCCCTGCGAACTAAACATTGAAATATTGACTATCAAAACCTATAAACTCTATTACATGAGCTTTAAATTGATTGGATGCCCATTTATAATCTACAAGGTGTCCAATAAATCTTTAATCGTGATGCCGATTGATTCATAAACCTATCAGGGATAAAATTCTAATGAGTGAAGAAATCGTTCCAAATTCTTGGATAGATGAATGCGAAGTCTCGATTAAGTGAAGGAAGCTGTATCTGAAGCTTGTATAGGGTCATTTTTAATTGTATAAGAGAGAGGCTACTAGCACTAGAGTTGATTAAGAAGCCTGCAGTAAACAGCATAAGCGGAGACATACATTAATCAAAATTGATTTATACTTTTGGTTCTAATTGTATTTAAGACAGCTAGATTCAAATAGAGACTGCAATAAATTCTTCTGTCCACGCACGATATACGACGTTTCTGAAGAGCCGAGGCTGTAAAGACAGGCCTTTTGCTTTTCCAGCTGACGCTTTTCCAGCTGCAATCGTATTACAGATATCTCATCGGCTGCAAACGAATGCTCTTAACTGCCTCCAACGGTAAAACCAACCGTGAATTATCCAGCAATCTAAAATGGAAATTAAGAGTTTATCCTCAATTTAAAAAAGAAACTCTACTATAAAATCTTAATAACGTGCCATTAATTTTATTATGTTTTAAGTTTATTTTTATTATACTACTATAGACTTTGTATTGTTCATTTGTGTATATGAAACATCATTTCTGTCATTACTGTTTTTATCGCTGTTTTTTTTTCTAAGTTACGAATCTTTAAGGGAGATTAGAAAGTGTATAATTAATTTCAGGAGGTCTCTTTTATTTGTATTGGGCGGCAATTTTTTTCACAATGTTCGAAGCTTAAACAAAAAATTGCGAATCAAGAGTACCAAATAATTATTTTAATTAAAAAGAAGAAGAACCTTTTTTTAATGAGAACCGTTGTAGTAGTATACGAGGGTCAATTAAAAAAATGTGCTTATGCTCAATTTACGGTTTTCGGATTCAGTGACTGCGCCTGGTGATCTTTATCTTGGTGAATTTTGGCCACGTTTTTCCGGCAGTTGAGATGGTGTCGATAGAGAAGACAGGAGACGGTTTCCAAGTTTTTGGGAATGATAGAATACTGAAGATAAGATTGCAGCATAATTCAGGTCGTACTCACCTGCCTTCGTGACCATGTCTAGGAAGAGACCCAGGTTTCCTATTAGGATAATTATTGGGGTCAGGGTCTGCAGAGCGCACGAACGCGTAGTCATCTTCCTGTCTTTTCGAGTGCAGAGTTTGTAACGAAATCAGGACTTGCTACCAGGATTATGTTTTTTATTGCTGATATATGTAATTAAAGCCTGATAGAGTATGTTATTTATCATTCAAATGTAGTCAAAAAATTACTAGTCATCTAGGGTCGATTTCAGTCTTCAGTTGATTCATTATCATGTGTTTAGTGCTAAAACAGATAATCTTCACCCTGTATCTAATTAGATATTGTTTGGATTAAAAGTTTTTTAAATTTCTTTATTTTCATTTAATGCCAATTTAATAATGCTTGGCTTTTATAGCAATGATTAAATTTGCCTTCTTTGATCCTTTGATTAATCTTTGCTCCTCTTCTTTTATTTTTTCTGAACAAACTTCATCTTCACCTTCCTCTCGTTACTTTTCTGTTCTAGTTATTTTGCATCCGTCCTTCTTCGTCCACACTCTTCACACATTTTTTATCAGATTTTTATTCTTCCTTTTTCTTATCCTTGAACTTTATTTCTACTTCAGCTTCCTGCCTCAAAACCCTCTTTTAAACTTCTCAACTTCTCCTTTTTCTTTTTCTTTCATCATTTATATTCTTCTTTTGCTTTGTCATTCATTTCTCACTCCCTTCTCATTTGATTATTCCTCTACTTCTTTTCTAATTATATAGTCTGAATTAAAAAATTCCTCGCTCGATGATGAATGGAAGATGAAGCCGTGTGTGGGGATAGCAAAATTTTGTCTTATCCTTCTAACTTCTTTATAGAAGGAAACGAATAATTAAAAGAGAAATAAATAAAAAGAAGTCATTAAAACCTTAATTATCTTTTTTTCTACTGTTTAAAAATCATCCTGGTTTAAGCTTTGTTTATGTTAATATCCATCATCAGGATATCAATTCTTTTAACTCTCTCTCTCTCTTCTAAATTTAAAGAAAAGAAAAGATTCACCCGAGTTGTCAAAAGTGGACAATTTTATAATGAATCGACAGTTTCATGTGCTCGTAGATGGCAAACAACCGTTGGCAAGCCATCGTTCAGGTGGAAATACGGCAAGTCAATTATTTATCGATGGACCTGGCAGCTACTGAGGTGAACAAAAAATCGTATGCCTGAAACCCAAAGGCTACCTCTGCTAATATAATAATTGGCACTGCGTGCAAGGTCTATGCCACCGAGCTGTAGAGTCTAAAGTCAGCAAAGCCCCGATTTAAACCAGCATTTAAACGGCGGAACAACCGGTGCGACCGCAGGCTTCGAGCTTTCGGCAGGTTCAGTTCACTCGACATTAGTGCGGATGCGTTAATGATCATCACCGACCCTGGAAAAAGGAAGAAGAGCTAAGAAAAGGGACCAACTTACAATACCAAATGTGTACCTAATTTCATAGTTGAGAGCCCTCAAGGGCTAGAATTGCCCCTCAGCGGCTCCGACACTGCAGAACCTGCAGCAGAAGAAGCATTCCGATACGAAGAAGCTTCGTCGCGTGAAAGTTGTTCACCTTATCCTTTCCCTTCACCTTCATCTTCCACTATTTCTTTTCCTTTTCTTCTTATTTAGCATCTTCCTCTTCTTCTTCAACTTTTTTTACTGTATTTTTTATTGCATTATATCTATTTACGTGCATGTATTCACTATCTTCTAACTTTTATTCTCCTTAACATTAATCATATTTCTTTGGTGATAATACAATCCACTTTTACCAAATTGTAATTTATCTCCGTTTTTCCAATTTTTCTCCCCTTCATTACTCTCTTTATACTCTTTATACTCTTTATAATCTTTATAAACTTATTCAATCATTCCTTCTGCCCATGCAACGTGAGTCGTACTAATTCCCCAGTAATCATAATTTGTCTTCTAATAATAATTCATTAGGCCACTGCATTAATCAAAGATAAGCTAATTTTCAGCCTCATATAAGATGCATATGTAATATGTATGGAACTCGCACATTTGGTGAACCAGGCGTGCAATTTCCCCGGGAGGTCCGCTATGATAGAGAACTTTTTGCAAGATTTGAATATGCCGTAGGAACGTGTTCAAACACGCATAAGCTTTCTCGTCGTTTCAGATTCATCTATATGATCTACACACATATGTACACATTATAAACTTAAAGAGTATGTACGTAGTGCCGAGATGCAAACGTTTAATGACTCATGGCGTAAATGCTTGGAGACCCAGCATCACAGAGATCCATGCTGCTGCCGAGGACCAAAAGTCAAATCTTGTATAGTGCTGACATTGTTTAAAATAGAAAGAGTAAAGAAAATTGCACGTGAATATTATTCATATTATAATTATTATTATTATTTTGCGGATGTTCACATTTTGATATTATTCTGCAATCTTAATCAAACAATAGCAGTACCTAATTATGCGAAAAAGCCATTAGCTTATATATATGCTGTTTTATGACTCAAGGAGCCATAAAGGATTCTAAAAAATATTGTTCATCGTTGATCGTGTTTTCAACCGCTTGACCTCACATCATCCATAGCACTTATATTATTAATATACACTTTTCTCAACAACGTCTCTGAACCTTACATGAGACTCAAGTCTTCTACTCCAAGAAGATTTCTCCTAGGACCATAAACAAAGTACCCTTTACAACAACTCTCTTCGCAGATTAAGCAAGACAAACGTGTAGGTGAGACTGCAACGGGTATCAAACCAGCTATAATAGTCACTATTGGCAAATCGCGACTGAACGCGACCACAATGTGGGAAAAAACAAATGGCTGGGATGATAGAGTGTTTGTCGTGATACGCGAGTGGGCGCGGTGTTTCAGATGCATATGTTTAAATTTAAAACGTATGCTAATAAGCTTATCCATTGTTTTGAAGTTACAAGATTAAACTATGCATTTTAATTTGCTTGTATCTTACTTTATCTGACATTATCAGCTTTCCTTACTTCTTGAAAATTAATTTCATAGATGAGTCTATATATGTTATTTTTGCAAATTGTGCTGAACTGAATTGACTGAATGTATAATCCTATTCTAAATAATTTTAAATTTGAAATCAGAATCTTGTCTCAGAAAAACGAGGTCATTTTATATGAGTGTATTTTTAAATAGCGAATGTCTTAGTCGGTGGGATATTTTAATGAGACGTCGCGAGATGGGCGAGCCCGAGGCCTGCACGTCCAGTCAAGTCCAGAAAGAAAACCAGAAACCCGAAACGGTACCGAAGCAGGTGGATGACGCAAGTGAGATGACTCTTTTTCTCTCCTCCCTCTTACTTTTCCATATTCCTCCTCTCTCTTTATTGTTTCTTCTCCCTTCGTCTCACCTGGTGTCCCTCTTCAGCTCTTCTTGCTCCTCTTGCTCCTCTGAGCGCCTCTTTGTTGGCCTAACGCGTCGTCTCGTTTTCAAAGTGGCCGTACTTACTTTAACCCTCTTCTATAGGTCAAGAAGCTTATAGGGAATCTTGTTCTCACTTTATCATTCTACATTATTTGAATACAAAGTTTTTTTTTGATTTATGTGCTTTACACATTTTTTCACTGAGAGGTGAATGTAGAGTATAGACCATAGACCTTCCACTTCTTCATTATATTAACTTGTTGCTTTTTGTTTCCAATTTAAAGGGTAATTTACAAGTACTCTTTGTCATTTCTCTTCATATATTATACATTTTGTTCAACTTAATCGCTTTTTCTTTGTGTGTACCGTATCCCTGTATTTTCCTATCTTAAAAAAATTGTTGTCACGATATATCTCGAAAATCTCGCATACATTCTTGTTGCAAACCTGATTGGTTTTTGAACGACTTGAAGTTGAAAGAAGAAAAACAAACTAATGGTGCAAAAAAATGTCAGGAAAACCTTCGAAATACGTTAAAATTTCTTAAAACTCCCAAAAACGATTAAAATCATTTTTTTTGTGGAATTTTAGGGAATTTTGAAAAGTTTTGAAAATTTTTTAAAGATTTTATATATTTTAAGGAATTTTAAAGTTTTTCGTTTCATTATAAAGGATTTTAAGAGGTTTCTATGTATTTAAAGGGATTACAATAGATACGTATAATATTTAAAAGATTTAGTTGAATTTTAAAAGGACTTCATGAAATTTTAAGAGATTTTTAAGGAAGTTTAGGGAATTAAAAAAATTTTATGGAATTTCAAAGGATTTCACAAATTTTTTAAGATTTTCTACATTTGATTTTTTAATGACGTGAATTTGTAAGAAATTAAATAAATAATCGTGCGCTTAGCGCACGTGTTGGTCTGCTAGTTTAAATAAAAAATCATGGATGTATAATACATTTTTATTTGACTTTCATATATATTTACTGTGATTTTAGCCTTAATTGGCAGAGGATGATTTAACGACTACTCAATATAGACTTCACTCTTGACCTTTAATCACTTTATATAAATGAAGAATGTTCTCTTATCTTTCATTATATCTTCTGATGAGATACATTCATCGATATTTACACTCCTTTTTTCTGCAAACATAAATAACATGCAGTCTCGAAATTATTGAATTCTGAATGCTTCAGATGGTAACTTTGCAAACACATATGTCTGATTTAATCATTTTTCTACGATGGATTTACAATTATAAAATTAAGCAAAGATTGAAGCCCATTAAAGTGACTAATCCACTGAAACGAGAATTGTAATTTAATCTGATTTCCGCCCTGAGGCAAACTTCTACGCTACAATTTTCCGCCATTATAATTCATGACGATTACTGCTTCAGCTGCAGACCCCATTGTTCGAAAACCTTGTCCCTTTCGGCCCGACATTAAGCACAAGGATTGGCATTTTCCAAAGCCGTTGAGTCGGTGAGATGACATTAAAGTATTAAACATGACACTTGGTCGAGGGAAAAGTAGATATTTCTGTATACTGCATTATACAATAAAAAAAAGGAGGATGGAGGATGAAATGAGGAGAAAAGAATGAATTTTATTGTGCAGACAATTATGTGAGTTGGTAGCAATGCAGCAAATCGCATTTACCATCCAACTTGGCACTTATGCCAAATCCTTTCTATTCCTCGAACTTGGAAGTATACGAATCTTGGGAATATTAAACTCGAAGGAACGAGAATGTGCAAAGAATCCAATGCAAGTGGTGAACTCCGCTTTTCGTGCTATAAAATTCTGGTTTTACAATCTACCTTCGTTCTCAGTTTTATTCGTCCTCCCACAAGTACAGCAATCGCTAAGTTCTCAAGCTATGGAAAATCGAAAGGAGAGGTTTTTATTTTCTTGGAACAATGAGCAGATGAAAGTTTGTGAAGGTGGATGCAAGCACGGGATTTTGTTTTCAGTCTGAATTGTGATATTACTCTTCTGTTTGATCTCTACTCTTAAACTGAATTAGTAAGAAGTTTTTATAACTGATAGTAAAAATGCTCTCACTCATTCATTGAGAGAGAGTAAAATTTTTAAATCCTTTCTTCTATGTTTGATGAATGTAAAAAAATATATAGAGAACTTTATCACCTTCAATGAGAAACTCTATGTTAGAAAAATTACTAATATCGATAGCAAGTAGGGGCAAAACCCAAAATTGAGACACTTTAATACAGAAAATAATAAATTTTACTATTTCAATAGTAATTTTTACTATTTAAATAGTAAAATTTATTATTTTCTGTATTAAAATGTCTCAATTTTGGGATTTTGCCCCTACTTGTTATGGATATTAGTAATTTTTCTAACACAGAGTTTCTCAGTGTTCATAAAGATTCTAAATTCAAGGGATACCCGTGCAGAAATTGCCCCATTTTGTCCCATTTAAAATAGGGTTCTGACAAGGCCCTGGTCAGTTTTTCTATTCTGAATAAAATGAAATAAATTATAATATGGTGCTAATCGGGCAGCATAATAGGACTATGTGTAATTACTAACATAATATCATCTGATTATTCCGAATTGAAAATATTTAGATTTAAATATTAGTATTATATAATATTAAATATTATATTTATATATTTGCGAACGCAAATATATAAATATGATTGATTTATTTCCTTGTATTGTTTCTTATG
>UCOK01017245.1:0-26448 GCA_900474325.1 Synergus umbraculus
CTACACTATTTTTAAAATCGCATTTTATTAAAATTTTTATTCGCCGCAGGATTCGAACCTATAAGCTTCGCAAAATTCCTAGTTCTTAACGCCTTAAGCATCGCGGCTAACTTACCATGACATATGAAAAAAAAAATCTTAAATATAAGCTGCATCTGCAGGGCCGTGTGATAAGTGTTTGTGACTCACTCCATCGAAAATTTTTGGCTTTAAAGATTTGAACAATTTACTGGTTAAATGTTTCTTCTTTTATAATCAATGAATGATTCTTTCTGAAATTATGAAATTTTCATTCAATTATAAACTTGATTAAATTTCCAAAAATTCAGAATTCTCAATCTTATAAATCTATAGAAATATTTAATTCACAAATTTAGGAAGTCTTCGAAATTTAAAGTATATAAAATGATAAAGTTTAAATAATTGCAAAACACCCGAAAAAATATATTTGGTGTTTTTCTGTAATATATAATATCGATAATAAAAAAAATGTTATTATTTCCGGGTTTTTAAATTTTGGGATTTTCATCTTTTTTTGATAGTTTTATATTTTTATGAAATTTTGAATTTCATAATTTTTATTATTTTTGAAATTTTATAATTTTGAGAATTGTAATTTTGGAAAATGTTTAGATCCTTGCCAGTTTCGTACCAATACTGGCCTTGAAGTTGGCATGAGTCCGCAGATCCAGTGCTGGTATTTTTTTTATTACTGTACAAAGCCAGTACTAGGTCGATTCTGGACTGTCGATATTAGAATTTGCATTTGATAGAGTACTGACCCAATGGTAAAGTTAGTACTACGCCAGCTATGGCTACCCAATATTGGCACATTACAACTGGCGTGGTACCACGCCAGTTGTAAAAATCGGCTCTACCATGTAATTTCCACTTGGGCTTTCTCCTCCAATATTTCTTCCTACTTATAAATACCATCTTCCTCAACTTGAAAATCAACTTAAACAACGTCTTCCTTATCCTCTTCTTTATTTTAAGGTAAAGAAGAAGAAGTGGAAAGGAGGAAAATCAGGATGATGATGTTGACTTGAAAGGCGTGGAGCATGAGGAGAAAAAGGAGGAGGATGATTATGTTGATGATGTAGAGGTGGAAGAGGTGGATGGTGTGGATTACAAGGAAGAAGAGAAAAAGCAGGAGAAACAAGACGTTGAGGATGAGGAGAACAGAAGGAAGGTGTTTATCAAGGAAACGAAGAGATAGATGTTTATGATGACAACGAAGAGAAAGAGAACGTGGAAGATGAGGTAGAAGGTGAGGATAAAGAAGGAAAAAGATAAGGTGAAACGTAAGAAGGAAGAGGAAGAAGAAAAAAGTTAAAATGATGCTGGTTGACGAAGAACGAAGAGAAATAGGAAGACTATAAAGTTTAAGATGTGGATGAGGAGGAAGAAGATAAAGAGGATGTAGAGGAAGTAGGAAGATGAGGAAGAGTAATAGGAAGAGATGGATGGTAAATGGATAATGTGGAAGAGAATATAGAGGATAAAAAAAGAATAAGGAATTAGTAATGATGAAGATGAAGATAAAAAGAAATAAGAGGAAAGGAGAAAAAGATAAGAATGTGTTTATTAATGGAATATGAAAAAGAGGACGAAGAGAAGGAGAACGAGAAAGATGAGGTTGAATATGAGGATGAGGAAGGAGAAAAATAAGGTCGATGAGGAGGAAGATATTGATAAAAGAGGAGGAATGGGGGATGATGAGGAGAAAGAGGAAAGGATGATACAGAAGATGATTAAGTTCATCATAAGAATAGGGAGGGAGAAAGAGAGAAAGGGAAGAGGCAGAAAGGTGAAGGGAGAAAGGATAGGGGAGAAAGAGCGTGGAGAGGAGGAAGATGAGGATATGGAAGGAGGAAGAGAAAGTCAAAGATGATATTTATGATGAGAAGGACGAGAAAAAGGATGGAGAATGGGAAGACAAGAAGGAGAGAGAGAGAAAGTTATAAAGAGGTAGATAAGGAGGACGATAAAGAGGAAGATGAGCAGGAAGAAGAGAAGGAAGATGAGAAGGAAAAAAGAGTATGAGATTCATTTTGTAGAGGAACATGGAAAGAAAGACAAAAAAGGAGGAAGATGTTAAAGGAGGAAGACGAGAAAGGGGGCAGTGAATGGGAAGAAGAGAATGAGGGAGAGAGAAAGAGATGAAGAGGAAGATGAGGTTGATGTTGATGTTGAGGAGAAATAAAAAAAGAGAGAGAAAAGAGGAGAAGAAGAGGAGCAGAGGAGAAGAGGAGAAGAGGAGAGGAGAAAGAGGAGGAGAAAAAAAGAGGAGAAAGAGGAAGACTTAAGAGGATGATAAAATTGGGAAGAATATGAGAAGAGAGGAGGAAAAAAATTGTTGAAGAACCTTTCATCGTGAGCCTCCCATTTTCCAACTTGATTTTAATTTAATAAGGTGAATAACAAATAATTCTAGTGTGTCTTACTTTGTATATTCATCTCATCCCTCTCTCCAGAAAAACTATTCCTTTTTTTTAAATCCTGCTGGATTAGCATTTATATTGCAGAAAATAAAAGGCCTTCAATCCTTTACGACGTGGCAAATTGGTACCGGAAAATGTTTCACCATGTAGCTGGGAGATATAATCGAAAAGGAAACGGCACTGTTAGATTACGTCCCATTAATTCCTCTCTTTAAGGAAGGATTGTAGAAAAATATGCTGATTTGTACATTGCGGTTTTCCGATGAGAAAACTCATGAAGAAAATAAATTTTAAAAATCAATGAAAGTTAACTTTTATTGACGATAAACTTTCTTCTTGGACCCCGAGTTTAAAGCGTTCATTTTTGAACTGGACCCAAATTTTTCAAAAATCTTTAGGAATAGCCCGACGTACTTTTATAGAATTTCAGCATTACATTTTTGGCCTTTTTTTGGGCCTTAAATCTGGGCATTTTTTGGATTTACATCTTTTATCCAAAATTTTTGATCAATATGTTTTGGACTTATATTATGAGGTCTTAGATTTTGGGTCATTTTTGGGTCTCATTTTGGCGTTACATAGTTGGGCCT
Source organism: Synergus umbraculus (assembly GCA_900474325.1). Classification (NCBI taxonomy): domain Eukaryota; kingdom Metazoa; phylum Arthropoda; class Insecta; order Hymenoptera; family Cynipidae; genus Synergus; species Synergus umbraculus. Next base: position 3,035 of record UCOK01017245.1, read on the forward strand.
TGTATTTTTGGGTTCCTATATTTTGGAATTTATTTTTGTTTCTATATCTAGGTATTTTTAAGGTTTTATTCTTCTGTGATTTGTATTTTGGAGTTGTATACTTTGGGGCCTTATATATCGGCCTTGTGTTTGGACTTGCATTTTTGTGTCTATTTTGGGTTACATATGAGACTTATATTTTTTTGTTTTCAATTGTATTTTATTGTATTGAATTGAATTGCATATACTTTTGGTCTAATAGTTTTGGGACTTAAAATTTGGAGTTCTAAAACTTGCACTTTATTTTGGGTCTTATATCTGTTATTATTCAGAGGAGGTAATTAGTTTTGGATTCTCCAGTTTTGGGACTTATACTCTGTGGTCATAAATTTTGCGCTTTTCTGGATCTCATTTTGGCAGTATATATTTTGGTCTTGTATTTTTATTTTCCTTTATTTCGGATCTTAGTTTGGGTCCTATATATTGGACATTTTTTGAGGTTTTATTCTTTAGTGATTTGTATTTTTGAATTCTATATTTTGGGCCTTATATTGAATTTTATATCTGTAATATATTTTTGACCTGATATGCTTGGGACTTAAACTTTTACATTACTCTTACATTTGTCGCCTTATTTTGGGTCTTACATCTGGTATTATTTTGGGCCCTATAGTTAACATATTAATTCTGGGAGGTAATCCATTTCGGATCCTACATTTTTGAACCACATTTTTGAGACATATATTTTATGTCCTAAATTTTGGGTCTTTTTGGGGTCTTGTTTTGACCGTATATATTTAGACCTTGTATTTTCGAGTTCTTATATTTCAGAACTTATTGTTATAAGGTCTTTTTTGGGCTCGATATTTTTGCGATTTGTATTTTGGAATTGTATATTTTGGGTCTTATGGTCGATCTTGTATCAGTAACTTATTTTTGACCTAATATTCTTGGGACTAAAATCTTCAGTTTCTACATTTTGGGCCTAATTTTTAGCCATATATATGGACCCAATATTGGGACCCATATTTTTGGGTCTTATATTTTGAGGTCACTTTGGGCTTTATTTTGAAAACTTATTTATTTTCATCAGCACAATTATCGTCTAACTTTACTGTTAGGTACTCAATTATGATTCCTATATTTTGGGCCTTATTTGGTGATTCTAAAAACCTGAAGGTCATTGCGGATATCTATTTTTAAAACAAATTGTAAAAACTCTTCTTGCACTCAAATCCGCCCCTGTTTATATTCGCATCTTCTCTTTCATTCTCCTACTCTTACTCTCATCTTGGGAGGACTCCGCAGGCCAGTGGCGAGCGGAGTATGCGAACGTCGCGATACTATGTTATGCCTCGAACTGCGGGTCTGACATACTTTGTATGTTAATGCCACATAATGTCGGTTTTGTTCCTCTTTTCAGCATTTATCTGTTCGGCTCGGCTTTTGCGTACGCACAGTACGACATCGCAAAACGGAGGATGGCTACCGCACTATCTCGCGTACAACCCCCGATTTTTTTCTCACTTAAAGGGATTTCATGGATGCCTTGCTATGTGCCACTTTTCCAGATTCTTAAAAAGGCTTTGTCCTGGTATTTATAAGGTTCCCCTTGCTTTATGACAAAAGTTTCGAATTGTTTATTCCGAATAAATAAGAAATTTTACGAATTATTTCGGAATTTGTAGCCGAAACAAACAGTTTCATTCCGATATAATCCGAAGAGAATTTTTAATTCGAAACAATCCGAGGCACATTCAAAATCAATCTGAATTAATCTTTATCCGTTTGAATCATTTTCAATACGTGAAGTGGAATATAATCTGCTTCTATCCGGTTGAATCCGAAATTTTGTATTCTTATCTATCCGTGAGATGGTATCGTATTTATCCGTTTCAATCCGTCTTCATTGAAAAATATTCTATCCTTATGTATCTTTTTTAATCCAACTAAAAATAATATATCAATATCTATCCGTTTAAATCCTTCGTCAAAGTAAAAATATGGTATTAATATAATATTTTGTGTAGAAGGGATTAAAGAGGCAATAATTCAAACGGATAAATTTTTAATCGGTGATAGGAGACAGAATCAAATCTAATAGTAATTCGCGGATAGATAAGGATTAAGTCGTGGTTTAAAAATGAAGGATCGAAGCGGATAAGTAATATAAACGGATAGTAAATCATGAAATCGGTTATAAAAGGATTAAAACGGATACGCGAACTTTCTGTCTGAATTATTCGGGTCAATCTGAATCAATCCGAACTTTCAATCCTGAAGAATCCGTCCAATCCTAATGAATCTGATAAATCCGAATTAATTGAAATTAATCCGAATCTTTACGATCTAATCCGAAGGAAATTTTCAATTCGAATAAATTTAAACTTTTAATTCGAATGAATTCGGTCAATAAATCCGTCATATTCTAATTAATTTGGCCAATCCGAATTTTCAATCCGAAAGAATCCGGTTTATCCGAATCAATTCGAATGATCCGGAAAAATTTTGGATTTTTTTAATGAATTGTTCAGAATCAATCGGATTGATTCGGATAAACCGGATTGAAAATGCAGATTGACCGGATTCACTAGGATTAAAAATTCGGATTTATTCTGATTAATAAATTCGGATTGACCTTACGCAAGTATTGGATTGAAATTCATTCCGAAAAAATTCGAAATTTATAAATTATTCCGGAATTTATATCCGAACCAAACAGTTACATTTTGAATTTTCTTTAAGGGTGTTGGAGCCAAGTTCTAATCTGTAAATTCGACTTCTTCATTTTACTAAAGAAATATTAAATTTGGAATTTTTTCCCTCTGTAGAATTAATCAATTTTTGTCTAGAATTATTAAAAAAAAGTATAATAATTTTTCCTATAAAATATCAAACACTCAATACCTATTGCTTGCTCAAGTAATACTTGAATATATTCTCGTGAAACAAAAGGGTCGAGGAGAGATAAAATTTATTAGTCTAGAGATTGAGATTCCTTGCAAAAGGAGATTGTAAAGAAGGAACTGCATTTGCAGAACTGGTAACGTTTGGAGTTGGACAGCGGCGGGTAGCGCATGTAATATAGACCGTATAGTGGCATGCGATCACGCGTTGACAGGTGATGCAGTCACGGAATTGACTCTCGCAATACTTTTGCTGTGCAAAGTGTGCGCCCTAGCATTGCTGGACTCTCCTGTTGCTACTACTACCCTCCAGGGTCGGATTCATGGATTTTCTTCGAAAAACAAAATATCACGACTTTCAAGAACTAATAAATAATATTTATGTATTAATATTATATATCTATGTATTAATATTATAAAAATATCTCCCCGCCAACGCCGCTATGTCAAAAATCCCATAATAAAACATAATAAGTATATAGGACTCCATAAGAACCCCATAAGACTCCCATAGGACCACATAAGACCTCCATAAAACTTTTAAGACCCCTAAAAACTCATAAGACCTCCATAAGACTCCCATAGAACTCCTACAATATTCCCATAAGATCCCACAATACTCCAACAGGTCTCCAAAAGACTCCATGAGGTCCCATAGGACCCCATAATACCTTCATAAGACTTCTAAGGCCCCTAAAATCTCATAAGACCTCCATGACACTCCTAAGACTTTAATAGGATAAGAAGACCTCCATAAGATCCCTTAAGACTCCCATAAAATTCCCATAGGACCCCATAAGACCTTCAGAAAATTTCTAAGACCCCTGACAACTCATAAGACCTCCATGACACTCCTAAGACTAATAGGATAATAAAAACTCCATAAGATTCCTTAAGATTCCCATAAGACTCCCATAGGACTCCTATAATACTCCCATAATACCCCTATAAGATTCCCGTAAGATCCCTTAAATTCCCATAAGACTCCCATAGGATTCCTACAATACTCCCATAAGACTCCCAGAGAACCCTATAAGATGTTCATAAAATTTCTAAGACACCTAAAAACTCTTAAGACTTCCATGATACCCCTAAGACTCCAACAGGATAATGCGACCTCCATAAGACCTCCTGTAATACTCCCATAAGATTTCCATAGGACACCATAAGTCTTCATAAGATCTTAATAGAACTCTTTAAAATCCCACATGACCCCTGTATGACACCCATAAGATTCCATAAGTTCTCGATAAGACCCCTAAGATCCCCATGAGACCCCACAAGACTCCAAAAGAATCTACAAGACCTCCATAAAATCCCATAAGACCCAATAAGACTCCAACAGGTCTCTAAAACATTCCATGAGGTCCCATAAAATCCCCATAAGACCCATAGGATCCCATAAGACCTTCATAACATTTCTAAGATTCCTAAAAACTCTTAAGACCTCCATGATACCCCTAAGACTCCAATAGAATAATAAGACCATCATAAGAGCCCTTACGACCCCCATAAAGCTCCCGTACGACTCCTAGAATACCATAAGTCTATACTCCTATAAGTCCCCTATCAGATTCCTATAAGACCCCATTAGACCCCATAAGGGTAAGATCCCTTAAAATTATTTACAAACCCTGAAATGTCATGAAACCATTAAAATTCCTGACAATCCAATAGAATTTCGTAAAACCCCTTGAAAGCCCTTAAAAAATAACTTAATATCTCATAAAACATCGTAAAATATCTTAAAAATATTAAAAATTCTATGAAATTCCGTAAAATCCCTTAAATCCGTTAAAAGTCTTTTAAATTACTTAATATCCTGTACAATATCTTAATATCCCTTTAAAATCTTTTAAAATCTTATCGTTATATCCCTTAAAATTACTTAAAATTACTCAAAATTCATTAAAATTCAAAATCTGGTGAAATTCCTTTAAAAATGGTAAATTTACTTCATATTCCTTGATATTCCTTAAAATTCAACAATTTTTAGTTATATCCCTTAAAAGTACTTAAAATTCTACAAAAATTTATGAAATTCCTTTAAGATTACTTAAAAATACTCAAAAGCCAATTAAGTCTCAATAGTTCAATGAAAGTTCAATGAATCTCAACAAATCTTTTAAAATTTCTGAAAATAAAAGACCTTAAAATTTCTTATTGTCATAAAATACCTTGAAATCCCTTAAAATTACTTAGAATCTACAAAAATATCATCAAATCGCACAAAGTTACTTAAAATCACATGGAATATCGTAAAATCCCTTAAAATTACTTAAAGTTCCTGACAATCCAATGAAATCTCGTAAAATCCCTTGAAAGTCCTTAAAATAATTTTATATCCCCTAAAATATCTTAAAAGTAAATTACTTAATATCCCATAGAATATCTGAAAATGCCCATAACATCCTTCAACATCTGGTGAAATTCCTTTTTTCGTAAAATAACACAGGCACACAAAAAAAAGGTCCTTTTCCCGGAACCAGACTAGTATATCCTTATGTTTTTTGGGTCGCTGAATCCGAATCCTGTGTCCGTTTGATTCGTCAAGGTCAAATTGAAGGTCATCTCAAGGTCAAATGTGTTTATTCTGCTAAAAATGAATTTTTGACTGCAGATTCTGAAAGAACGCCAAATTTTACGTCTAGATATGTATTCCACTTTTTTGATACAAATAATAATTTGAATCAATTTGACTGTTTTTTCAGGATTTGACCTTGAATTGACCTTGAACCTGACCTGTTTGAGACAAACGGACACCGGATTCGGATTCAGCGGCCCAAAAAACATAAGGATATACTAATCTGGTTTCGGGAACAGGACCTTTTTTTTGTGTCTGTGTAATTTAATGCTACTTGATATTCTTTGACATTCCATAAAATTCTATAAAATTCCACAAACTATCGTTATAAACCTTAAAATTACTCAAAATCCCATGAAATCTTATGAAATCCCTTTAAATTAATGAAAATCGAATGAAATATCGTAAAATCTCTGAAAATTACTTAACATTTCAGGCAATTTCGTAAAATCCTTTGAAATTTCATAAGTTTCCTGCAAATACTGTGAAATCAATTAATATTTTAAAAATCTGAATAAAATTCGAAAACCCCTTTTAAATTGCTTAACAGTATTCAAGGTTCCATGAAATCTTATTAAATATATTAAATTATCTTAAAATCCAGTGAAATTTTGTAAAATTCCGAAAAATCTCTTAAAAGTTTCTCAAATTACTTAAAATTCCACAAAATATATTGTCACATCCCTTAAAATTACTTTATAATCCTATAAAATCTCATAATTCTGATGGTAACTGATCCGTAAATATATTAATACATATACATATAAATATAATAAATAATATATTAAAAATAAAAGTATTAATACATTAAAAACTGATATAAAAAAAAACAGATGAAAAGTTTACTACAAGTAATCTTTTTAATTTCCCGAATAATATATTCACTAACCTTTGGTATTTATATAAATATTTTTTTGCTTCACTAATAATATATTTTTCACATAAAAATAATAATTTTTATTACTTTAATAATTTATTTTCTATTTTTATATATCGTTTTTATGAGTAATCGTTTTGACAACGAAAATAGTCTGAAGATAGTTTTCAAATTCGATACATTCACCAAAATATGCGCAATTTCCAAAGGAACCAATCAGGTTTTCGACAACAATGTGTTCGATATATTGCTGGTAACATCTCTTTTTTAAGCTAGGAGAAGGAGAATTATAATTTCCTGGTTATCTTAACCAGAATTTTTCGTTGAGTGAAGATGGTGCATATTTACCGATCAGGAAGCAGCCAGAGTGGGATTTTCCCAGGGTGCAAATCAATGTAGGGCCGATCCTGCCACCCTTGTGTGCTTGTATGGAGCGAAGAGCTCGTTCGCTCGGGCGGGCGAGTAAATGTAAACGCAAAAGCGCCTTCGCTCCTGTGCGATGCAAAGACGGGTATAAATAAGCGGCTGTCGTTTGCGGAAGAAGAAAACGGGCAAAAGGACAGAAATAAAGAAGAAGTCCGAGAAGAAAGGGAGGCAGCAACAGAGAAAGGAATAAATAAGATGGGGTGGGCTGAGAAAAGAGGGAGTTGGGTGCTCAGGAGCAACGAGGAAGAACAAAGAGGGACATCCCGATTCTCTCAATTCTTGCCGCGCTCAGCGCTCGCTTCTCTTCTCTCTCCCTTACCACCGATCTACTACTTTACTTTGCGGTACCGATCACTGATCTCCATAGAAACTTTTCCCACTGCAAACTTGAATCTGTGCTAAACAGGTGTACCGGGATCTTGTTATCTGGAAAAAGGTGTATTTCCAAAAATCTGCTCGAAAAGCGGCCCGGTTGAAAGTAAAAGGATAGAAAAGCATAGAAAGGCTTTGATAGAAAAGGATAGAGATTTTTTATCCCTCCCAAGTGTACACTTTGCATCCATCAAACGTTATCTGTTTCTATCTTTGTGTGTATCCTTCGTTTTCACTCCTATCTGTATCTACTAACAATAAGAAGTCATTTCCACCCTAAATGGATAACCCTCACCCCCCATTATTTTTCTGGTTTTTTTTTTATCAGATTTTTTGCAGTTTGACATTAAAATGACCTTGAATCTAATATGCTGAAGGTCAACGGACCTCGGATTCGAAATTAGTGACCCCAAAAACTTATGAATGTATTTTTCTGGATTTTTTATCGAATTTTTTGTAGTTTGACTTTCAAATGACCTTGAATTATATATGCTGGAGGTCAACGGATCTCGAATTCGAATTCAGTGACCCCAAAAACTTATGAATGTATTTTTCTGGATTTTTTATCGAATTTTTTGTAGTTTGACTTTCAAATGACATTGAATTAGATATGCTGGAGGTCAACGGATCTTGGATTCGAATTCAGCGATCCAAAAAACTTGTGTATGTATTTTTCTGGATTTTTTATCGAATTTTTTGTAGTTTGACTTTCAAATGACCTTGAATTAGATATGCTGGAGGTCAACGGATCTCGGATTCGAATTCAGCGACCCCAAAAACTTGTGTATGTATTTTTCCTGATTTTTTTTTTAATTGGGGTTTTTCCCAAAAAACACTGTACAGAAGCGGTGAATTTTTGATTTTTGAAGGGATGCTCAGGGTGAATGGGGGGTGAGAGTTGTCCGTTTAGGGCGGAATTGACTTCTTATTCTTAGTAGATACTGTATGGATTTTTAAGAATTTTTTGAGTCAAATCTAAATTGGGTTAGGTTGGTATCCGACGCCGATTTTTTTGTAACTTTGCAGGTCAAGAGAGGATCCCAGACCACAAAAATAAAAAATAATTTTTTGGACAATCGTTCATATTTAGGGGTTGAAATCACCCCTTCTATATTTTTGACACTTTTGCTTTTTTAAGAGGTATCATTATATTTTCTTACACAAAATTGATCTAACTGATTCCGAATTACAATATAAGCGTGAGTTGTAAAAAAAATTACCCTCTTGAATATCATAATTCAAAAAATCTACCCCTAGAATGCTTCGGCATACGACATATATAGTTTAAAATTTTGGACTATGTTACTACAAATATCTTGTTTCGATATTAAATTTAATTAAGGATCAGTAGTATTATTCAAAATAATCCCTAATTTATGTGTCACCCACCCCTTTAATATTATCAATGAATATAAAATATATTTATTAATATAAAATTTCCGTAAAAAATTGATTAAAATATTTGGTTTGGTCAATCAATAATAATATGACTAACTTTTTATTCTTAATGAGGATGAGATGAAGAAGAGATGAAGAAGAAGAGGAAATGGACTAGAAAGACGATAATAAAAGTCAGATATGCGGAAAAGGACGAGGAGGAAGAGGATAAGGATGGGAAAAATGAAAATGAAAGTTAGGTAGAGTAAGGGAAAAATGAGGTGGATGATAAGGAAGATGGCGAGACAGAAAAAGTAGACAATTGATAATAGATGATGACGAGGAGGATGAAGAGATCGCGGACAGGACGACGATGATATTGACGATGACGAGATGGATGAAGAACCGAAGGAAGAGATAAGGAAGAGAAAAGGACGAGTGGATGAAGAAAGGAAGGAAGAGATGAGGAAGAGACAAGGAAGTTTGGAAGAAGAATGGAAGGAAGAGATGAGGAAGAGAGAAGGGAGAATGGATGAAGAAGAGGAGGAAAACGAATCTGACGATGAGGGTGAGGATAAACGTGAGGAAATGAAGGGGAGAAGAAAAAGGCAGATTAGGAGGAGGCAGGAGGAGGGATGGAGAAAAGGAGGATGAGGAGAATAAAAGTGAGAAAACGAGGAGGAACAAATAAAGGACAATTAAGATGAGGAAGGATGGAGAAAGAGGAGGATGAAGAAAGAAAGGAAGAGAAAATGAAGAAGAGAAGGAAAACGAAACTGACGAGGAAGAAGAGGATACGTGTGAGGAAATTAAAGGGAAAATAAAAAAGAAGATTAGGAAGAGGAAGGCTGGAGAAAAAGGATGACGGGAAGAATAAAAATGGGGAAACAAGGACGAAGAGATAAAGGAGGATTAGGATGAAGAAGACACGAAGAGATGAGGAAATCAGAAGGAAGAGTGAATAAAGAAGAGGAGGAAAACGAAACTTACGAGGAAGAGGAATGTCAGGGTGAAGAAATGAAGGGGAGGAGTAAAAGGAAGATTAGGAGGAGGAAGGATGGAGGGAAAGGAGGATGAGGAGAATAAAAATGAGGAAAGTAGAAGGAAAAGATAAAGAAGGATTAAGATAAAGAAGGATAGAGAAAGAGAAGGATGAAAAAACAGATGAGGAGAAGAAAGAGGAAGAAGCGAAGGAGTATGAGGCAACAAGAACAGAGATCAGGTTTCTGTACAGAAATAAGAGGAAAATAAGGTAATATCGAAAGAGAAAAACAATGAGGATGGGGATAATGAAGAAGAGATGAAGAAGACGAGGACAAGGACTAAAAAGATGGAAAGAAGAGACAGATATGCTGGGAAGGATGAGGAGGAAGAGGATAGGAATGAGTAAAATGAAAATAAAAATGAAAATGAAAATGAGGTCGACCAGGGGAAAAATAAGGTGGAGGATAAGGAAGATGAGGAGAAAGTTGAAGAAGACAAGGGATATTAGATAATGATGAGGAGGATAATGAGATTAAGGATAGGACGACGATGAGATTTACAATGAAGAGATGAGGAAGTCAGAAGGAAGAGTTAATGAAGAAGAGTAGGAAAATGAAACTGACGAGGAAGATGAGGATAAGGATTAGAAAATGGAGGAGAAAAGAGAAGGAAGATTAGGAAGAGGAAAGATAAAGGAAGAGGATGGTGAGGAGAATGAAACTGAGGAAACGAGGAGGAATAGATAAAGGAGGATTAGAGTGAGGAAGGATGGAGAAAGTAACAGAACAAGGATAAAGATGAGATGACAATGAGGAGGAAAGAGATGATTAAGAAAATGAGGTTGATCAGTTCGTCGAGGAGAAAGAGGAAGAAGGGGAGGAGTATAAGGTGATAAGTACAAAGATCAGGTTTTCTGGCAGAAATAAGAGGAAAATGAAGTAATTTCGGAAGAGAAAAGAGATGAAGATGGGGATAATGAAGAAGAGATGAAGAAGAAGAGGACGAGGATTAGAAAGTTGTGAGGAAGTGACAGATGTGCGGAGAAGCATGCGGAGGAAGAGGATAAGGCTGAGAAAAATGGAACTGAAAAATAGATAGACTAGAGGAAAAATGAGGTAGATGATAAGGAAGATGAGGAGAAAGAAGAATTAGATAAGGGATATGAGATGATGATGAGGAGGATAGGATGACGATGAGATTTGCCATGAGGAGGTGGATGAAGAAAGGTAGGAAGAGATGAGGAAGACAGAAAGAAGAGTGGATGAAGAAAGGAAGGAAGAGATGAAGAAGAGAGAAGGAAGAGTGAATGAAGAAGAGAAGGAAAACGAAACTGACGAGGAAGAGGAGGATAAGAGTGAGGAAATGAAGGGGAAGTGAAAAAGGAAGATTATGAAGGGGAAGGGTGGAGAAAGAGAACGATGAGAATAAAAATGAGAAAATAAGGAGGAATAGGTAAAGGAGAATTAGGATTAAAAAGGATGGTGAATGAAGAGGATGAAAAAACAGATGAGGAGGAAGTTGAGATCAATGAGGAAGTGGTGAAGAGATGAGGAAGTCAGAAGGATGAGTTAATAAAGAAGAGAAGGAAAATGAAACTGACGAGGAAGATGAGGATAAGGGTTAGAAAATGGAGGGGAGAAGAGAAGGAAGATTAGGAAGAGGAAGGATAAAGGAAAAGGATGGTGAGGAGAATGAAACTGAGGAAACGAGTAGGAATAGATAAAGGAGGATTAGAGTGAGGAAGGATGGAGAAAGTAACATGATAAGGATAAAGGTGAGGTGACGATGAGGAGGAAAAAGATGTTTAAGAAAATGAGGGTGATGAGTTCGTTGAGGAGACAGAGGAAGAAGAGGAGGAGTATGAGATGATAAGGATGAAGATCAAGTTTATGTGGAAAGATAAGAGGAAAATGAAGTAATGTTGAGGGAGAGAAAAACGACGAGGATGAGAATAATGAAGAAGAGATGAAGAAGAAGGAGGAAGAAAGAAAGAAGAAAGACGAAGACTAGAAAGATGCAAGGAAGAGGATAAGGATGAGAAAAATGAAAATAAAAATGAGGTCGACGGGGGAAAATGAGGTGAATGATAAGGAAGTAGAGGAGAAAGAAGAAGATGACAAGGGATATTAGAAATATGAGGAAGATGCGAATAAGGGTGAGGAAAGGAAGGAGAGGAGAAAAAGGAAGATTAGGAAGAGGAAGGATGGAGAGCGTATGATAAGGAGAATAATAATGAGGAAACGAGGAAGAAGAGATAAAGGAGGATTAGGATGAGAAAAGATGGAGAAAGAGGAGAACGAGAAGAAAGATGAAGAGGATAAGAAAAAAGATGAGGAAGTGGAGATTGAGGTGAGGTAGAAGAAATTGATGGTGAGGTGGAATAGATAAATAACTGAAAGGCAAAAAAGCTAAACAAAGCTGATGATGAAAAGGGAAAGTACCCTAAAAAGGATAAATACAAGGTGACGATGAGAAAAACGAAAACCTGCGAAATAGCCTGAAATTACCGGGAAAATATCTATACTCAGAACCACCGTAGTACCCAGCACATCACGTGATACATATGTATGGACTACTTATATGAATGTAAAATACATCGCTGTAGGTAGAATATTGCTGGGACTAGCTGTCCCTAGGAAAATTTTGCATGCGGAGAAGAGGTGCGTGCGAATAAAGTGGAATAAAGCGCATTCGCACGTGCAGTTGTCGGGTTTCTAAGCTCATCCGAAAGCAGAACGGAATGGAACAGAAGCGAAGAAGCGAATGCAGTAGGTAGTTGACTGGGCAGTACGGGTTGACTGGGCACAGCATGTTTATTGGCGCATCTCGGAGTCTTAAATCTTTATGTTGTCTCCGCGGCGGGGTCCACGCTGCCGTCCCCCTGTCCATTGGTAAGGAAAGAGAGGAGAGACGAGGAGAGGAGAGGAGGCCGCGAGAGAGAAGGATATTGAGGGGTTGGGGTAGGGTGGAAGGGGGTGGCAGGCATGAGATCGGAACGGAAAGAGAGCACGAGCGGCATCGGAGGATAGGAGAAGAGAGAAGGATAATGGGGAAGATATATCTCTTGTGCTGCGGTCGAAAAATCGAGTCAAGAGCCGAACGACCGACGACGATCGGCGCGTCCTCTGCGTTACGCACACAGGAGCCACCGCGATTCGCTTTTACGTGCTTCTAGAAAGGGTTTACAAGTTGCGAAAGCAGCCTCTCTACGACGTGTTTATTCTCCCACGAGAATATTAATGATCCCAAGCAGCATAACCCGTAAAGGCTTGCGGCGACGTAAACCGCAAAGACCATGGAGAAGAGTTAAACAGTTTCGAGGACGCAAAAGAGTCTCCTTATCTTCGATTACCGTCAACGACACGTAACCTTGCAAATAAAAGGAATGATGCAGAGATCCGATCTGTAAGATCTGGAAAGCAGCTTCTCAGAGATCTTGGACATCTTTCAGGAAAGGTTCAAGTCCACTTGGCTAATTCGGTCAAACTAGCTTCTGAAGTTAGGTCAGCGTAGGCTCAATGGAAGTGGAATTTAATTTGGTCTACTGTGTTGGAGTGCTGTTGTATGTAACATCGGAGATATTTTTTATTATCTGGAATATAAAAGTGAAATAAGTGGATATACTATATTGTAAAGAATGTAAGCGGTGCAGGATTCGGTTTTTATGCAGAAGAAAATAAAATTAAAAGATACAGGTGATTGTTTTAAACAAGTCTATGGAAAATACATGTGGCTTTTCGGATGACATAGTTTCACAATTTTTGGTGGAAATTCCAACACTTTCTGAAGAAACATTTTCATTTTCTATGAAAAATTACAACTGGCTCTTGTGGATCGTTTGTAGATTTTCCTAGTTTCTCGTTCAAAAATTAAAAGATAAACGATTGTAGAAAGGCGTAGGAAAAAATGAGAATGAGAAAAATGAGATTGATGATGAGGAGAAAGACGAATATGAGGCGATGATGAGAACGAGGAGAAATATGAGGACGATGCGAGGAAGATGAGCAGGAGGAGGAAAAAGAGAAAGATTATGAGGTCTTGATGAGGTTTATAATGAGGTTGAAAAGCAACATGATGAGGAAAAATATGAGATTAGTAAGATGGAAGAGGACGTTGATCTGGTTCCTGATGAGGAGAGTGGTGAGGAAGAACAAGAAGGGATAAAGATGACGAGGAAGAGGAGAAGAAGATGAGGCAATGACAAAGACTATGATGACAATAAGGATGAGGATGAGGATAAAAACGCAGTCGACGATAAAGAGCAAGAAAAGGAATAGGTGGAAAAGGAGAAATATGATGAGGCGAAGATAAATAGAATAAGGTCGACGAGGATGAGGAAAATGAAGGTAGGATGATGAGGTTCATGAGGAGGATTAGAGAAATGTGGTTAATAATGAAGTTAAAGATGAGGTTGATGAGGAAAAAGAGGACGATGATGCGATTTATGATGAGAAGGATGAGATGTAAAGGTAGAGGATGTGGGGGATGATAAGAATGAGGTGAATGATCAGGAGGAAGAAAAGGAAGAGGAGGAATATGAGTAGATCATGAGATGGAAGATGACGCTGATGGTGCAGAGCAAGAGGAAGGAAAACTTCATGAGAATGACGCGAAAAATGATGATGATTATGTTGATGATCATTATGATGATGATGACAAAAACGAAATTAATGAAGAGAAAGAGGACGATGATGAGAAGAAAAGTGTGTTCGAGGAAGATGAGGAGGAAGGGGGATGACGACGTGTTGAGGAGGGAGAATGTGACGGCGGAGGGGATGAAGATGATGAGGGTACACAGGAATTGGATAAATAAAATGGATGGATGGGTGGGAAGGAGGTGGGTGTTGGGAGGGAAGGAAGATATTGAAGGAAAACGGGAGTTTGATGAGAAGAAGTTTGAGGAAAAAGAGGAAGAAAAACATAATATGATAAGTTGGAGGACAAGAATGATTAGGAAGAGGAGAATAGGAGGTAATGATGAAATGCAAGTTGAGGTTCATAATGAGGAAGAAGAGGAAGGGAAGATTCATGAGGAAAAGCCGAAAAATGTGGTTGATGATGAGGACGAGGTTGAAATTGAAGGAGAGGAAGAAGTCGATGATGAAAATGAGGTGTAGGGTGAGGTGGAAGGGGAGGGGGAATACGAGGTAATGATGAGATGGACGATGAGGCTGATAATAAAGAGGAAGAGGAAGGGAAGGTTCACGAGAAAAATGCGAAAAATTAGGTAGATGATGAAGACGAAGTTGATAAAAAGTAAGAGGACAATGATGAGGCGCAGTGATGAAGGGCGTTGTGGTGGAAGATGAGGAGGGGAAGGGGACGAAGATGTGTTGAGGAGGGGATGAGGATGGGTGGGATACAGAGGGAATGGAGGAATCAAGGAATGGAATGGAGGGTTGGTTGGGGTGGAGGGAAGTATTGGAAGAGAAGGAAGATGATGAGGGGAAAAAGGAGATTGATGATATAACGGGTGAGGAATAAGAGAAAGAAGAATATATGATGAGTTGGAGGATAAGGAAGATGAGGAAGATGAAGAAGAAGAGGATATGAGGTGACGATAAAATGTATGATGAAGTTGATGATAAAGAGGAAGAGGAAGAGAAGATTCATCAAAAAGACGCGATAAATGTGGTTGATGATGAGGTCGAGGTAGAAGTTGATGAATCGAAAGAGATCGATGATGCAATTCATGATGAGATGGATGAGATGGAAGGGCAGAGGATTTGAAGGATGATAAAAATGAGGTGTATGATGAGGTGGAAGGGGGGGAATACGAGGTGATGGTGAGATGGAAAATGAGGCTGATAATAAGGGGGAAGGAAAGGTTCACGAGAAAGATACAAAAAATGAGGTTGATGGTGAGGATGAAGGTGAAGTTGATAAAGAGTAAGAGGACAATGATGAGAAGAAGGGCGTAGAGGAGGAAGATGAGGAGGGGAGGGGAATGAGAAGATTTTGAGGTGGGAGAAGGTGGCGGAGGAGGGGATCAGAATGAGTGGGATACTGGGGGAATGGAGGAATGAAGGAATAGAATGTAGCGTTGCTTGGGGTGAAGGGTGATATTTGGAGAGGAGGAAAACCATGAGGTAAAAAAGGAGATTAATGATATGAAGGGTAAGGAATAAGAGGAGGAAGAATATAATAAGATGAGTTGGAGGATAAGGAAGATGAGGAAGAGGAGGAAGAGGAGGATGCCAGGTAATGATGAAATGCAAGTTTAGGATACTGATGAAGAAGAAGAGGAAGAGAAGATTCATGTGAAAGACCCGAACAATGTGGTTGATGAAGACGAGGTTGAAATTGAAAAAGAGAAGGAGGTCGATGATGCAATTGATGATGAGAAGGATAAGGAGTGAGAGATGGAAGGAAGGAAGATGTGGAGATTGATGAAAATGAGGTTAATGTTGAGGAGTAAGAGGAGAATATGAGGTGAATGAGTGGTGCGGTGGTGCGGAGTTGACGGAGGTGGAAATGGTGGAATGGGGAAGATGCAGAAGGGGATTGGTTGATGATAAGAAGATTCAGAATAAAGAAGAAGAGGAATATATTATGATAAGATGCAGGATAAGGAAGATGATGGAATTAAGGTTGATGATAAAGATATAAAGGAAGAGGGAGATCATGAGGTTGATGAGGATTATCATGAGGTTTATGAAGCTGAAAAAAATGAGATTGATGATAATACCTAACTTTGAAAATGAAAGGAATAATCTAAAGATCCGATCTTTAAGATCTCTAAACCAGCTTCTCAGAGATGAGGAAAGCTAGAAACCTATTTGTCTAATTCGGTTAAACTATCCTCCCAATCAAGTCAGCATAGGCGCAACGGAAAACAAATTAGACTTGGACTACTGTCCCAGACTGTTGTTGCCACATTGGAGATATCTTTTATTATCGCCATAAACTATCGACCAATCTCTCAGAACCGTCTTGAAGTATATGGGCTCAGAGTCGGGCACGAGCCTTGCATTGCCTATAACGCGAACTACGTGGGTAGAGGCAACAGTTTCCTGGGGAATGAAATTCTTCTTGGAAGGAAAGCCTTTATGCAAACTTGTGTAACAAGGTACGAGTCATAAAGATCACTCAAGCAAAGACCACGTGAAGGATTTTATTATCGAAATACTTAGATTCATTTAATTTTGAAAACTGTCAAGCGGGAAAATTCCACGGGCAGAGAAGTGTCAAATTTATACCTTGGGGATAGCCAGCTCGTGATATTCTCTTTATAAATCTTGTGCGAAGATGGAGATCGTTAGAGAAATCGTTGAGATCGTAGGCGATCGATAAGGCGTCGCCGATGAAGGAAAATGGAAGCCATTTTTCGGTCTTAATTAGCGAAATAAAAGGAGTAGTACACAGAGGAGTGCATTTTATCGTTTGGATAAAATAGCACTCAGGGAAGAAGGAAAATAAGATAGGGTGTGGAAAAATCTTTGAGTGAGGTTTACTCCCTTCTGCTTTTTTCTGATTGTGCTATTGCTCCTACAAAAGACATCACTTAAGTACGAATGTAGGGAATATTGTGTACAGATAGAAGTACTGAGTGTTCTAAACCATATAAGTTTGTGTGGGCGTAAACGTGCATTCGGACGCGGCTGCTGGCACAGCAGTGGGTAAGAAACAGCGACGATAGAACGTTATCAAGAATGTTGGAGGCGGAAGAGAGTTTATGGCCGATACGTGCCGTTTATTGATAGCTGTGCCATATTTAGGTAATTAAACACTAAAATTGACATCGGAGCTCTCAGAGAGTGGAAAAAATTTACTCCTACATGAAATTCCCGTACACGTTCCCGTACAAATTCCGGAACACGTTCCTGTAATTATTCCCATACAGGTTTCCATACAGCCGTGTTCGCGAATTTGTACGGGAACATGTTCAGGAATTGGTACGGCTCCGTGTTCAGGAATTTCTACGGGGACGTGTTCTGGAATTTGTACGGGAACGTTTATGTGGAACGTGAGGGGACATGTCGGAAATTTGTACGGAAAAATGATCAGGAATTGGTACGGATATGAGTTCAGGAATTTGTACGGGAATTTTTCAAGGAACATGTTTGGGAATCTTTACGGGAACCTATACGGAACCGCTTTCTGCAATTTGTACTGGAACGTGTTCGGAAATTAGTAGCGGTAAGTGTTCAGGAATTTGTACGGGAACGAGTTTGCGAATTTTTAAGGGAACATTTGTGGGAATTTATGGAGGGGACATGTTTGGGAATTTGTACTGGAACCTATACGGAACCGTTTTCTGCAATTTGTACTGGAATGTGTTCAGGAATTGGTACGTCTCCGTGTTCAGGAATGTGTACGGGAAAGTGTTCGGGAACGTTTTCGGGAACTTGTACGGGAATTTTTCAGGGAACATGTTTTGGAATTTGTACTGGAACGTGTTCGGGAATTAGTAGCGGTAAGTGTTCAGGAATTTTTACGGGAACCTGTACGGGAATTTTTATCAATAAAATGCACTTTTGATCTATTTCCTTTTTATCGCCCAAAAAATGAAAAAAAAAAAACCTAATGCACTTTCAACTTTATTTCACCGCCAAACATGAAACTTGAGGCGTCCCACCGCAGCGTTAAAGTCACCGTTACGGCGGGCTATAAACCCCGCATAAAAACGTGCCATGGTATGTGTGTAGGAACGCACACGCGTTCATTGTATGTGAAAACTTCTCTAGCCTTAGGAAATCTTCCTCTTTTAGGCTCCCTGTTATGCGTTGCGAAAAAGTGAAATGTTGCCCGTAGTTTCCATTGTTGGAGACTTAAAATGGTGCAAGGTTGGAGGTACGGTTGTGAAAATTTCTCAGCGTCTTCGAAATTCGAACGGATCTTGCAATAATTAATCTTCGAGAGAGTACGCGTACATACATTATGCATGCCGCGTATACCGCAATGAAATTCCAAGAGTACACAGACGAAACGATAATTCAATCTATTATCGACATATTGAGAGGTTTCCCAGTCAAAATTGATTTGAAGGATTTCAAGAAACTTCATTGAATTTTTAAGATTTCATTAGAATTCCAAATAATTTGAAAATATTTCTAGGGATTTCCAAGAAATTTAAGGGATTGAAAAAGATAAGAAGTGATTATAAAATAAATCAAGCTGATTTTAAAGATTTCTAGAGATTTTAAAATATTTTAAGTCATTTCAAAGGAATGTAAAAATTTCTAGAAATTTGGAGAGACTAGAGGTTTTAATATATTCTAAGTAATTTAAAAATAGTTAAATCAATTTCGAAATATTTCTTGAAATTTAATGAGATTTACAAATTTTTAACATTTACTGAGATTTTAAAGGATTTAAAGATACTTTAGCATACTTCAGAAGATTTTTAGACGTTTCAAGAGATTTAAAAAAATTGCAAGCCCTAAAAAAATTTTTTAGGCAGTTTTAACAGATTTCTAGAAATTTCTGAACTCGTGAAAGAGTTCAGTTCTCTTTTTCAGAAGTTTTAAGAGATTTTAAGAGATTTTCAAAAATTGTTGATAATCATTTGAAAATATTTCAATTTTCAACTGAATTCAAAATATTTTAACCAATTGCAGAAAATTTCTACAGATATCAAGAAAATTTAAGCAATTTGAAGAGATGTCAAAGAATTGAAAGATTTTCAAATATTTTAACACATTTGAGAAAATTTCATAAAATTTCAAGGAATGTCAAGAAACAAAGAATGCTAATTTTGAGATTCAGTGGAAAATGAAAAACTGTCAGCTTGCTTAGTCCAATAATTTTATTTTATAAAATGACGATCAGAGCTGTCAGATCATAGATCAAAATTCCCCCCTCCAATTTAATTTTTCGTGGAAAAAGAAGCAATTTTTACCTCCTCCTGCTCATCAACTACATCCTCCTCCTCATAATATTTTTTTCATTCTCTTCCTCGTCATCTTCCTTTTCTCCTCCTTCATCTCATTCTTCTCCTCCTTCTTCTCATCAACCTTATCTTAGCCCTCATTATCAACCTCATTTTTCTTCATATTTATCATAATCTTTGTCATGACCTCCTCTTCCTCCTGATATTCAACCTCTTATCGTCCACCTCATGATCCTCCATCTCATCATGACCTCATATCCTCCTCTTCCTCCTCCTCAACAACCTCGTATCCTCCTCTTCCTTATCCTCATCCTTCTCCGCATAATAAATCTCATCCTCATCCTCAGTTTTCTCATTCTCATCTTCTTTCTTCTCATCAACCTTATCCTCTTCCTCATTATATTTTTTTCATCCTCTTCCTCGTCATCTTCCTTTTCTCCTCCTTCTCCTCATCCTTCTCCTCATACTTCTTCTCCTCAATCTTTTTCTTCCCATCAACCTTATCTTAGCACTCATTATAAACCTCATTTTTCTTCATATTTATCATAATCTTTGTCATGACCTCCTCTTCCTCCTGATATTCAACCTCTTATCGTCCACCTCATGATCCTCCATCTCATCATGACCTCATATCCTCCTCTTCCTCCTCCTCAACAACCTCGTATCCTCCTCTTCCTTATCCTCATCCTTCTCCGCATAATAAATCTCATCCTCATCCTCAGTTTTCTCATTCTCATCTTCTTTCTTCTCATCAACCTTATCCTCTTCCTCATTATATTTTTTTCATCCTCTTCCTCGTCATCTTCCTTTTCTCCTCCTTCTCCTCATCCTTCTCCTCATACTTCTTCTCCTCAATCTTTTTCTTCCCATCAACCTTATCTTAGCACTCATTATAAACCTCATTTTTCTTCATATTTATCATAATCTTTGTCATGACCTCCTCTTCCTCCTGATATTCAACCTCTTATCGTCCACCTCATGATCCTCCATCTCATCATGACCTCATATCCTCCTCTTCCTCCTCCTCAACAACCTCGTATCCTCCTCTTCCTTATCCTCATCCTTCTCCGCATAATAAATCTCATCCTCATCCTCAGTTTTCTCATTCTCATCTTCTTTCTTCTCATCAACCTTATCCTCTTCCTCATTATATTTTTTTCATCCTCTTCCTCGTCATCTTCCTTTTCTCCTCCTTCTCCTCATCCTTCTCCTCATACTTCTTCTCCTCAATCTTTTTCTTCCCATCAACCTTATCTTAGCACTCATTATAAACCTCATTTTTCTTCATATTTATCATAATCTTTGTCATGACCTCCTCTTCCTCCTGATATTCAACCTCTTATCGTCCACCTCATGATCCTCCATCTCATCATGACCTCATATCCTCCTCTTCCTCCTCCTCAACAACCTCGTATCCTCCTCTTCCTTATCCTCATCCTTCTCCGCATAATAAATCTCATCCTCATCCTCAGTTTTCTCATTCTCATCTTCTTTCTTCTCATCAACCTTATCCTCTTCCTCATTATATTTTTTTCATCCTCTTCCTCGTCATCTTCCTTTTCTCCTCCTTCTCCTCATCCTTCTCCTCATACTTCTTCTCCTCAATCTTTTTCTTCCCATCAACCTTATCTTAGCACTCATTATAAACCTCATTTTTCTTCATATTTATCATAATCTTTGTCATGACCTCCTCTTCCTCCTGATATTCAACCTCTTATCGTCCACCTCATGATCCTCCATCTCATCATGACCTCATATCCTCCTCTTCCTCCTCCTCAACAACCTCGTATCCTCCTCTTCCTTATCCTCATCCTTCTCCGCATAATAAATCTCATCCTCATCCTCAGTTTTCTCATTCTCATCTTCTTTCTTCTCATCAACCTTATCCTCTTCCTCATTATATTTTTTTCATCCTCTTCCTCGTCATCTTCCTTTTCTCCTCCTTCTCCTCATCCTTCTCCTCATACTTCTTCTCCTCAATCTTTTTCTTCCCATCAACCTTATCTTAGCACTCATTATAAACCTCATTTTTCTTCATATTTATCATAATCTTTGTCATGAACTCCTCTTCCTCTTGATCATCAACCTCTTATCGTCCTCCTCATGATCCTCCATTTCGTTATAACCTCATATTCCCTTTTCCCCTCCTTATCAACCTCATATCCACTTCTTTCCCCTCATGATTCACCTCATATCCTCCTGCTCCTCCTCTTCTTCCTCAACAAAATCGTATCCTCCTCTTCCTTATCCTCAACCTTCTCCTTATAATAAATCTCATCCTCATTTTTCTCGTCCTCATCCTCTTTCTTCTCATCAACCTTATCTTAGCCCTTATTTTTCTTCTCTTCATATTCATCATAATCTTTGTCATGACCTCGTCCTCCTGATATTCAACCTTTTATCGTCCTCCTCATGATCCTCCTTCTCATCATAACCTCATATTCCCTTTCTTCCTCATCATCAACCTCATATTCTCCTCCTCATCATTATCAACCTCGTATCCTCCTCCTCCTCCTCCTCCCCCTCCTTCTCTTCTTTATCTTCAACCTTCTCCACATAATAAATCATCCTCATCCTCATTTTTCTCATTCTCCTCATAAACCTCATCATATTCCTCTTGCTTTCCATCGTCCTTATCAACCTCATACTATTTCTCAACTTCGCCTTCCTATTTCTCTTCTTTCTCTTCATTTATACAGTGACTTATACCGGAAAGTTCAGGAATTTGTATGGGAACCTGTTCAGGAAATTATACATCGATTTTTACGGGAACGTGTTTTGGTGTTTATGTAGGAATCTATACAAGAACGTGTTCGGGAATTTGTATGGGACCGTGTTCGAGAATCGGGTACGGGAATCTATACGGGAACCTATATGGAAATAATTACAGGAACATGTTCGGGAATTTGTGCGGGAACTTGTTCAGGAAGTTGTACGGGAACGTGTTCGGGAAATTGTACGGAAACCTATACAGGAATTTGTACCGAAACCTGTTCAGGAATTTCTGTGGAAACGTGTTCGGAAATTTGTACGGAAACCTATATAGGAATTTTATTTATACCGAAACCTGTTCAGGAATTTGTAGGGAATTGTGTTCAGGAATTTGTATTGAACCCTGTTCAGGAATTTCTGTGCGAACGTATTCGGGAATTTGTACGGAAACCTATACAGGAATTTATACCGAAACCTGTTCAGGAATATGTACGGAAACCTCTACAGGAATTTTCAACAGGTCAGACTAGTTTGACGTTTGTCCAATGAATGCAAGAGGGCTCGTCCAAAACGTGCATTTCCACTTGCTGCAAATGGGTCGATAAAAGGTGGACTTCTCTTATCGTCGAAACGTGCGATTCGCGCGTAAAATCCCAGAGCCTTTATTTATCGTCAGCTTGTGCTTGAAACTCGTACCTATGCCGAAGCTGTGCTCACTGTTCAACCTGAGAAGAGAAATACTTTTCTGCGGGTTCCCTACAGTCTTCCTGAAACCGGGCGCATTACATTCCTTTTCGATCTTCTCCGATCCCCGTCCGATCTGCTTGGCTTATTCACGCCACGGGAGCCCGCATAAAACTGCTCCCTGAGTTTGGTTGAGGGTCAAGAGATCGCGTTACCACCGATAATAATCTCCTGCGACTGATCCTCGATGATATTTCACTTAAAAACAGTCAACGGACACGTGCCTATCAATTCCTTCAATTTTATATTTAAACCTTTCGCTTTTATTTTACCTTTTTTTTTGCTGACAATTATTTTCGCAAATTTTTCCGAATAGAAATAATGCTACCGAACATATTTATTTACGATATTTAAATTAATGAAAAAGTTTCCCGAAAGAATAAAATAGCAGAATTTTTTGATTTTCGACAACCTCCTGAAAATAAATTTTTTTAACATTTCAAATATTCGTAAAAAAATTGTATTCAAAATTTTTTTTTAAATTTATCTTTTAAATTTTTGTAAAAAATTTTCTTTTAAACTTTGGTTCAAAATTTCACTACAATTTTTGTACTGTACATATATAATAAATTATTCAATTTATCTAGAATTTTTGTCAAAAACTTTGGAGAAATTTTGAAA
>UCOK01017250.1:0-11976 GCA_900474325.1 Synergus umbraculus
GAGGGGCCTTCGTAAAATGAACGGATAGTAGGCATCGTGGTGTACTACCGTTACACTGCGAAATCAAAGTTCGATTCCTGGAGACAGTGATTTGATTGAAACATGTGCCATTCGGATCGATGATAGGAGTTACTCTCGACCTGAGATTAACAAACGTGGAGCATTTTGACGAGGCTGGATCGGATCCGAATAATCCAAACTTAAATCCGAATCAGCAATCAAAAGGATAAGTTGTTACCGATTTTATGATAAAGCGAGAACTTCTTCAAGAATTCGATGTTCCACTCCTGATTTTACAGTATCTAAAATATTGATTTTATATAATTTTAATTAAAGTAATTAAAAATTCTCAGAGATATTTAAAAAATATGTTTTCGGAACTCTGATGCGCAATATTCCTCGCCTCAAATGTCGCCGCAGAATAAAGCAGGCAGAAGTGTCTGGACGAAAAGTAGAATCATAAGTCATTTACGTCGTCTTTAAGCCCGAGGACAAGTCCACGTTTTTTTAGTATTAGCCCACGATCTCGCTTCTCCGGATTTAAAGGACGAGAACAACGTAGTTACCAGAAACTACACGGGAAAACCGCTGACTACTAGCGATTTTATTTGTGCGTGTTACATTCAGCAACATTCATGCAAGAATTTCGTAGTTTCAAATGACGAAAGTCGTGGCTTCAAACGACGAGGCGATTCGTAGGATGAAACGACGCTATTCATCGTCTCAGACGACGATGAATCGTCGTTTGAAGCTACGATGCCCTTCCATCGTTTCAAACGCTGATTTTTCTCTCCGTGTACATATCAATTAAAAAAATTTAATTCGAAATTCTTTATAGAAATTTTCAGTTCCAAAAAATAAACTTTACAAATCAGACAATTAAAATAATGCCTGACAACTCAAGAAAAGTCCATCGAATTCAATTGACTTATCCAAGTGAATTTTGGTTTTATGTGAATTCATTTGTATTTGTGTGAATTTATGTGACTTTACATTAATTGAAATACTTCAGGAGATTGAAGACAACTGAAGTTAATTCACCTGAATTTACTGACTTCGGAATTTTCAAAGCTGAGCATTATCAAAGATATTATTTTATTTTGAACGAAATTATGAGAAACATTCATGCACATAATCCATTTAGAGCACTTGCACTTGAATTTGCACACACTGCACTATTTTTAACTAATACACATGTCACGTCCCCGCGACGTAGTATTAATCATCTTTCTTAAATATATTAATTATAACTCATTCTTAACATTTAGATTATCATTTGTCCCCTATCAATTAATATTGTATCTGATTTAGGTATTAAGCAATCAATATTGTTATTTCATAAACAATCATTTAAGCAAAGTACGAACTTGTTCAAAGCCACCTTTCATTAAGAAAACTATCGATTCAATATCCGAAATATTTATGTGTCAACAGCCACAAAAACGCCTGACATTTGACCTCAATCTAAATAAGAGTTGCATTCCATATGACTGGTAAATTTCAAATATAATGTCACGCAACATAAAATGTCTTTCGAGAGAAAAACCAAATATCATAAACTAAAATACCATTTAGTTTTAAGACCTGTCACTTTTCGCCATAAAAATATCAATGTTATTTCTCCCTAAAAACGATACATCTGTATATCCGAATTCTTGGAAGGGTCAGTGCACCAGTCCACACGTGCAGGTCGTAAATCAAAACGACACTTGACCTGATTTAGAAATTTCCCTAAAAGGGGAACCAATCAACAAAAAGGGGGGACCAATCAACGAAAGGAAGTGTTGCCCTTACGCAGAAGAATTCAGGAATCACGTGATTTGCAAAAATATACACGTGCCCTTAATGTATCGCGGCCATCATTGATTCATGTCAAACTAGTATAAAACCAGAAGGAATTGACCAGAAATCATCAGTTTGATCATCGACCAGTTTGAGCAGTTTGTTCCGGAATCTTCACCTAGTGTCATCTTGAATATAGAAGTCTCTTCAATCTTAAATTCTGTGCGGAAGTAATCCTCTGAACCCAGTATGTTGCCCTAAAGAACTTAGCCGAATTCTGAAATGAACGACCCCAGTGGTACCAGACTTGAAGTCGGGAATCACTTAAGACAACCAGAGTTGTCAACGGTTCAACGCCATTAATTCTAAACCTAATTGGTAAGCAAGATTACTTCTTTTACGCCTTATCGATCTTATCTGTTAGAGGACCAGAGACTCATGTTTCTGTTTTCTTTTCCAGATGCGGATCGAGATGATTTTCTAAAAGGGTGCTGTCATATTAAAAACCAATAAATAAATAGTTTGTAATTTATAAATTCTGAGAGTGTTCTTCAAATCTGCGGTTATCCTCATCCCGGTATAGAGAATCCTTTTCCCTATCCAAAACGAGGAAGAACCACCTTTGCCTATTTCTCCTATATCTTAAAAAGTTTGGGGATGTGTTGCGAATTCAAGACGTAACACACACGATGCACATAAAAGTTTCTTAAAAATACTTCCCGTATACCGGTTTCTTTACTATTAAACGTAAACATTGGCAGGCACGCTGTAAGTACGAGGTAAGGACCCGACTTGTTGATCGGTGGTGTCCAGTGTTTCGCGCATGCTGACTGATGCTTTGAGTCTTTGAATTCTCGGTAATTCAAAATCGGATAATATTACACCGATGCACTAATTCACTATCGACTTTTGCCAAACTATTTTGCGTATACCGGTTCAACAACACATGAGAAAAAAAGCGACATGTTCCGGTGGCGCGGTTGTATTTCGCGCATGACCTTCAAAAATTCTATATTGATACAGAGGGCGCCCTAATCAGCTGTATTACATATCTAAATTTGCTCATATGGTAAGAGACAAATGTACATGTTGAAGAACTGTTTTCAGAAGTTCGATTTTAGCAAAACGAAATTTTTTTTTTAATTTTCCAATAGAAAAGGAGTCAATGTCAATCCGCTTTAATGTTTTATACACTTTTCCAAAGTTTCAGGGTAAAATACTTATTTTTTTGGCCGAAAAGTTGGGTAATTTGGTCAATATAATTCACTACTTTGACAGTTCGCAACAAAATAAAAATTTTAACTTTTTGACTTGCCCACAAACAAAGGTAGGCCATTTAGGTTTTTTTTTTTATAAATATTCGCCTTGTCAAAATTCTTAGGCTGCAATATACCACACTTTAGGAATAAACTTGCGAAAAGTATAACGAACTTAACCTTAAAGTGTCGAATGCTTTACGAATTTTAGCAAAATGAAACTTTTTTTCATTATGCAAAATAAAATGAGTCAATATCGGTCCGTTTTCATGTCCTCTATCATTTCCCAAAGTTTCAGGGCCTAATATTTATTTTTGTGGCAGAAAAGTTGGGTAATTTGAAAATCATTTTCTGAAAAGTATCACATGCCCTTCAGCGAGATTAATTTATTTTAAAAAATTGTCCAATTGTTTAAAGAATAAATTATTATTTATCTTCAACGTTTCATAAAATTATGTTACAAAAGTCAGCTTTTTTGTAGTAGATTCATAATCAAGGTTGTATATTAAGGGGTTATTCTACTTTATAAGCTGAAGAAAAGAGCTATTTTTCAACATTTTTTTGAGTATATCATGAACGATATGGAAATAAATATTTTCAGGTATGATAAAACATGTATTAAACTACATAAAAAAAATTTTTTTTATTAACTTTATTCAATGTTTATATTAAAAATAATGATTGTGCGTAGACTTCTCAAAATCAAAGGGGTAAACGGTACCAGGGATATCTCGGTAACGGCTAACTGAAAAAAAAAACCAAAGTGGGCTTGCTTCGGTATTACTAAAACTAGGTCTGTTGCCTATAATAATTAATATTTATGAAAAAATAACAAAATGGCGGACAAAAATTTTTAAAAAATGCATTTTTTTACTGTTTTTTTTTGTTCAAAAAATTAGTAAAAACGTTATTTTTTAATATATTATAGGCAACAGACCTAATTCAATATGTGTAGAATGTGTGGTTTAAATTTTATAAGGATCGGTCGAATAGTTTCCATAAAATCCTTGGTACCGTTTTAAAAACGCTGTTTTGAGAAAAACGCGTTTAAAACAATAACAATACAATAAAATAAATAAAATACAATTTTTTTTACGTATTTTAAAAAATGTTTTATCATACCTAAAAATATTTATATCCATATCTTTCTTGACATACTCAAAAAAAATGTTGAAAAATAGCTCTTTTTTTTAAGCGTATAAAGTAGAATAACCCTTTAATCAATTTATGTTTTCGATATCGAACAAGAACATAATATTTGCATACTTTTTGAAGCGAATTCGAAAAATATTTCTTCTCAGGGAAATTGTATAACTAATAAAAATTAAAGACCAATCAACTTCCTTTCTCTTTCCTTCTAATGACAATTAGTTAATTTCGACAGATTTTGATAATTTTTAGTTTCAGATTCCATCCGCTGAAAATATAAAATACAAGTTACAACGTTACTGGACCGCGCCTCTCTCTCTTTTAAAAATTGAAAAAATTGAAATCTGCACGTAACTTCCAGGTTACGCATAAAATTGGCGTGTTTCATGTTTAGAACATGAAGTTAGTTTCAAGGTAACGCTGTAAAGTTGTCCAAAATGGATGTACTTTTTATCTGAAAATATTTTGAAATTATGAAATTGCTTGGAAATTCTAAGATATATTTAAATTTTGTTTAAATTTCTTGAAACTTATTAAATCATATGAAATCCTGTAAAACCTCGTGAAAATGTGACTATTTTTGATGAGAAAAGGCATAATAATTATTATAAACAGATAATAATGTTATCTTACCAAGTTTCGACGATTCTCTGGCAACAGTTTATGTCTGTCAATAAATTCTATAGCTCTCTGTGTTCGTTGACATAAATGTCGCGTAATAGCTAACTGAAAACTAGCACATAAATTATAAATATTCGGAATGACTTTGTCTCCAATTATGCTAGATTTTTTTTCACATTCTAAAATATAATTTAAAGCAGTGGTTTTTAGTCCACTGAAACTAAAATTACAGTCAAATTTACGAGTTAAAGAAGCTGGAAAATCGAATTCCGTTGGGTTTTCAGCACGATTAGCAGCGAATTCTATTGCTTGACCACCGCTTAAATTCGAAAAATCGACAATATTTTTCAATTTTAATCTTCGTGCAACCTGAAAAAAATTGATTACGATGAGTAACTGTAAAGTGAAAAAATGGTAGCAGAAAACGCAAAGCAGAAAACAGAAAATCATAAGAATGACAGAGACAGGCAAATTTTCTCTCTCTTTCACTCTAATGATTTTCTGCTTTCTGCTTTGCGTTTTCTGCTATCATAGTACGGCACACTAACAATAAGTAGCATGAAGGCCAAACCATTTTCGTCATTTCTATGAAGGCTGTACTGTGCTGACCTCGCTCGTCGATGCATAGTTTGGCGGGAATTATTTGAATTGCAATAGATAAGATAACCTGGGATTTGAAATGTTCATTCGATTCTTGTCAAGTTTAAATGAATATACACGGAGAGAACTCTGTTGCGAGTATTGCATCGGGTGCTATTACTATTTTGGCAAGCGAGTGTTCGATGCGAAGATGGTGTCCTATGCGACAAGGGCATGCACAGTGACGCGCTGAACGCACTAATACTTTCGTGATGAAAACGCATGGAGTAGTCCATGCGATTTGAAGATTTTCGGACTGCGCATGCTCGTGGTTACCTAGGCAACAAACAAACACGTGAACCGCTGTTTTCTGCATGTATAGTGGTAATCGCAAGCATGCGCAGATCGAAAATCTTCAAAACGCTCGGGATCCGTACTATTTTCGCACGGACTACTCCATGCGTTTTCGGCGCAGAGGTATTGGTGCGTTCAGTGTGTATCACATTGATAAAAGCATGCACACCGCGCTTTTTAGCCGCGCTCGAACAGTCAGTGCCATAATGCGTAGCCATATACGGTCCTGAGTGGTGACGTAAGAGTGCTCGCTCAATTTTAGGTACTCTAGCCCCGAGAGGTGCTGTGGATCAGTAGATGAGTATATAATGAAAATTAAATGATAAAAGATTACTGCGATCATCCATTCCAAATGTCGGATCTTGTATTAGAAAAGATAAAAATAGTTGATTTGTAAGAATTAATAATAATAAATAATATGCAATCTTTTTATCCAATTTACTGTACATATTAAATAAGGAGTAGCTTTCAAAAACTTAAAGTGCGTATGTTAATGGAAAAAATGTATATGTGTTGGGAAAAATGAATCACTGCTTTTAGTGACAATTATACAATATACATTTATATGACGACAATGGCTTGAGCCTTCATGCCACTCAAGGTGCAGTCCCATGTCGACAAAAAACGTCGGCGTAAAGCAGAAACTCATGAGAGTGAGAGAGATAAACAGATCTGTCTGTCTCTGTCACTCTCATGAGTTTCTGATTTACGCCGACGTTTTCTGACAACATGGGACTGTACCTTCAAGGTGCCGTCCTATGGCAGTAGAAAATGCAAAGCAAAAAACAGAAAATCATAAGAGTTAAAAAGACAGTAACTTTTGTTTCTCTTTCACTCTTACGATTTTCTGCTTTCTGTTTTGCGTTTTCTGCTGCCATGGAACAGCACCTTCAGTCACCTCGCAGTTGTCAGTATTTACTTTATTCCATCATGGAAGTTAACATGTCCGCCGTTTTTAGCATGAAATAATCTCACGCTCTTTTGGGACTAAACAAGTGATTTTTCGAAAAACTGGTGAGCTACCATTGTTTGTTCATTTTCTCTTTCCTTTTTTTTCTATCAAAAAACTAAATTTTCCCTCTTTTGCCTTTAAAAACGTAATTTCAAATCTATCTGAAAAGTTGATAAAATTAGACACACGCGCAACAAGGGTCTCAAAACAGTGAGTGTCGGGAACCACCCTACACATTAAAACTAAATTTAAAAAAGGAATTAAAACCCTTAAAAAGAACGTTTACTGTGGAATTTTCTTATCCATCAATTTGGACACCCACGCATATTGCAAGTAGGTATACTCGAATTACTGTTTGGGTGTTCTGTCACCCAAAATCCCGCGTGCTTGTTACGACCCTGGAATCTGAGTTTTTCTACATGAATTTTTTTCAAATTCCATCAGCCTTAACTCAACTCGACATAAAGTCATATTAATACACTTATACCTTATCAAAAACCTCTCCAGGAGCATCATCACGACTTGTTCCAAGCAAATAAAACGTAGTAACATTTTGTACAATAGCGAGTAAACAATGTCCTCCAGATATTAAGAGTACAAGATAAGGAAAATCCATCTAGAAAATAAATATAAGTTTTGAAAAATGCAAGTTTTTTGAATTACGATTCTAGTACACGGAGAAAACGCTACACTAACCATTACTATAGGACACACTACTCAGTCGTGTATTCAACTTTTTTTTTCAGTCACACGACTGAGTAGTGTAGCTAACACTAGGATAGTTAGTGTAGTTAGTGTACACTAACACTATCCTAGTGTTAGTGTAGCGTTCTCTCCGTGTAAATTCCGGGGAATTGTTTTAAACAGTAGTTTTTTGTGAGTTCTAACAAATTCTTGTAGATTCTGGCGAACTCAAATAAAATTTAATGAATTCATGAAAATATAGTTCTTTCTGGAAAATTCTTAGCATTCTATCAAATTCTTATAATTCTGATGAATTTTTCAAATTCTGGTGAATTTGAATAAATTCTTGGAAATATAATAAACTTTGAAAATCATATTTTGAGAATACGCAACTCAAGTTACACATGCACTACAAGGAATAATGATGAGATTAATAGTTAAAAGGTTATTTATTAATTATTATTAGTTTTATTGAATAATTTGAGTTATAATACATTTTTTAATTTCTAATAAATGTTTACACACAAAGTGATAACTATAATTCTTGAACTTATAATAGAGTTGGATTATTACACAAAACGGTAACTGGAACTGCCGTGGGAGGGGTTGAAATTAACCAACCGAGTTTTAATTAACAACAATTTGGTTTATTTACCATAAAACAAGGAATAAACGGCTCCGTCAAAAACTGAAGATGAACAATTGTAGGTAAAAGACTGCTTGACTGGCCACGCGCGATGCTGCTCAGCTGCGATCCGTAGAGAAAGAGAGCGAGGTGGCCGAACGACGATTCGTAGGCGTAGCACCGCTGCTCGCCGGTTCGTGCCCCGCCCCTACGCCTATACGCAGGCAAACCATGTAACAGTCATGTTACAAACTATTGATAAATTGAATTATTGGAATTATAATATAATCTATGGATAGGTGCTCCTATCATAGGTAGATCATGACTTAGATTGAATTAGCTGTGTGCATGATTGGAGTTTGAATTATAATGTCGTAATCATCATAACGGTTTAGAAATGTCGCGATTCTAGGTCGAGACCAGAATTGTGGTTCCGATTAGCTATAAGGTTCAATAGGGATGGTATTGTAGTATCTCTATTTTTTACTACGATTAGTAACAATAATAAATAGGTTATTTTGTTAGGGATCGTTTATATAATTTTGCGTACATTATCACCAAAAAACATGTCCAATGTAAACATTTGGAAGTGAGGGCTCTCATTAGAAAACGTACCAAAAAAAAACAAATCTTTCACATATGCTCAGTAAGGGCTATTTATACTCAATTGGAGTTATTTATGTGATAAGATTACGCATGAAAATGTTTAATACTGAGCGTTGAAAATCCGTATTTTAAGACGTAGCAGGGTGGGGGTAATGAGGAAAAAATCCGTATAAATCCGTATCATTTAAAAAGCTGCTTGCAATGT
This sequence comes from Synergus umbraculus, assembly GCA_900474325.1. Classification (NCBI taxonomy): domain Eukaryota; kingdom Metazoa; phylum Arthropoda; class Insecta; order Hymenoptera; family Cynipidae; genus Synergus; species Synergus umbraculus. The sequence goes on from UCOK01017250.1 coordinate 8,814, forward strand.
ATCTTTTAATATGTCAAACAGAATTTTAGATGTAATATTGCACTGATTTAATTAATTTCATTTAATTAATTAATTTCCCGCAAACGTAATCATCGCAAAGCTAAAAATCCCGCAAAGATAACCAAATTCTTCCCGCAAACATTTCTCCATAAGCACGTGATACCACTGCGCATGCCATGACGCTCGGCATCTAATTGGTTGCTATTGTCGTGCAGTTTAAAATGAAAAAAAAAATGATTTGCCAATGAATACAACAAAGGATTTTATATGATAAAATTGTTATCTTTAATACACATAATATTACATAATATTATGCAGATTACCTCATTTTTGCAGATACCTGGAATTTATAAATTACAAATTATTATGACAATCATTAAAATTAACACAGACTTTTCGAATTTTTTTCGGAAAGCAACAAAATACAGTACCGTCGGAAATTGTCCGTACGATTGCCGCAAGCACTATTAAAAATCACTGCTGGCTTTGAACTATGATAACTCGGTGAAAAAACGAGATAGAATATTTTTTAAAAAGCAGTTGGAAAGCTTATGAAATTCCACGTCTAGTGGTGCCAACCAGATTTTTTTTTGACCTCAAAAGAATACAGCACGTGAGAAGTTTTTTTAAAAAAATTCAAGATGGAATTTCATAAGCTTTCCAACTGCTTTTTAAAAAAATATTCTATCTCTTTTTTTCACCGAGTTATCATAGTTCAAAGTCCGCAGTGATTTTTAATAGTGCTTGCGCCAATCGTACGGACAATTTCCGATGGTACTGTACATTAACGATTCCAGAAGAAGAATGTGTGAATTTAAACTTTTAAAAAACACACCTCCGTTCTTTTGTCACCGTTTGTTTCCTTACTCTCCCTGTTTTGATCTTTGGTCCATTACTTGTCCTTTTCCTTCAAAAAATAAAGCGGTCTTGGGTTAAATAAATGTCTTGGGTTTGAAATCATTAAAATATTTGAAATCGTTTTAAATCTTTCAAATGTTTTGAAATCTTTGAAATATAGTATAATGTACACTTTTTGAAACCTTTGAAATTCTTATATTCTTTTAAAATCTTTATGAAATTTTTAAAAAATCTTTTGAAATATTTGTGAAAGTTTTCTTACCTTTTCTCTTCATTAGAGAGGTCCTCGCTCTCTTTTTCAGATTGAGAATTCGAACTATTCGAAGATGAACTCATTTTTCACCTTTTTGACTATTTTGCATGATTTTGCACTTTGCAGGTTATATAAATTATAATGCAGGTATCCGTTGGTTTCAATTTTTCGTACGCAGCGTACTGCGTTGCCACTGTTGCCGGTTACACTCGTCTGCTCAGCCAGCAGAAAATACATGAGAGTAAAAGAGATAGAGAGTTCATTTTGTCCAATTTTTTAATCTCCATCTCTTTTACTCTTATGTACTTTCTGCTGACTGGCGACCAGCCGACGAGCATGTAATCAGGCCTTTACGTTCGCGACTTCTAGAAAGAGAAAACACAGAGCCGACGGCGTAATGAAAGAGGACAGCAAGCATTTATGTGTGCATATATTTAACATAAAAACTAAAAATCCGTAAAAAATACGTATTTTTCCTAAAATCCGTATATTTTTTTAGGAGGCTGAAAAATCCGTAAAATACGGACAAATCCGTATATCTGGCAGCACTGATCTGGACTAAAGCATTTGCAGTCACTCACCTGCCCGCTTTGAAAAAATAAAAAAATAGTTTTATTACGTATTTGCAGGACATAAGTGCAAAAATCGAAGTTTGCAGAAAATAATGATTTGTTGAGTATAGCCCTTACTGAGCGTATGCGAAATATTAGCGTTTTGAATTACAACAAAACGCATATTATGTGCGAGAGCCGATACACGGCATCCCTATGTTCACCTATCTCTCTCATTCTCACGGTTTTTCGCAAAAACGCATTCCGGATCCATGGGACGCCACCTTAAGTGGGATGCCGTGTATCGGCTCTCGCACATAATATGCGTTTTGTTGTAATTCAAAACGCTAATATTATATGCTTTGGCCGATACACGGCATCTCTATGAAAGACGTGTTTGTTATCTACTGTTGAACTCAACGCTATGTGGTGAGATGAAAATGAAACTAGCTGTGAATTCGATCTCGGGTGTTTCATTTAACTATATTTATATTTTTTTGTGCTCATTTTTGAGCACTTTGCTTCCTCATTATGATAATATTGCAAATAAATTTTCTTCCTCATAGAGGAAGCATTAACGGTTTTCAAAATTAAAAATAATCATAATTTTCTTAAAATTCTACAAAATTCATTAATCATACAGGTCAATCGATTCGTTTCGACGCAAGGAATCTTTCTTTCCCTTACATAAGCATTGAATTTTCATTCTTTGAGAAGTTGTAGTCGAAAAATCAATTTTACAAAAATTCAAAATCTACATAAAAATGTTAAAATTCAATATTTTGAAAAATCCTTCGGCACGTTTTGAGATATTGGTGGTGCCAATATACTCTACAAATTTCATCAAATTATCTACAATTGTCTTTATGTTAATAGGGCGACAAAAATTGAGACATCCATAGACACTAGGGTGGTCCAAAAACGCTTTTTTTCTACAGAATCTCGATCCCCCCAATTCGTTTCTAAATCCGAAAAAAGAAAGTCTCTATTTTTTTATTTTTTTTATTTTGATTAAAACACTTGCCGGATTTGACTTTAAGTTTCCCATGTAAATTGCATGGGGAAAAATCACTTTTTGGAGTTTTTGGAATAATTTTTCAGGGTTTAGGAATAAGTGACGGGAGATTATAGAAACTTATAGAGTGATTTTCCTAAAAAAATTCATAAGTCTGTAAAATAAGGCATTGACTCGGTAACATGAAACCGATGATATCAAATACGAGCTGAGTCAACAATGCATGAGCGATCCAACTCGCCACGAATCTTGAAACAAATTAAAAATCAGAAATTAATAGAACTAATTAAAATAAGATAGCATTAAATGAGGACCTAATAATGTATTAAGGGAATGTTAAAATAAGATAACGAAAACATAAAGAGGGATCGTGATAAATATAAGTACATGCACACGGAATTACAAGGATGTGCAAGAAAGAGAGAATGAGTATAAAAAGCTGGCTCTTGCGCCCACACACATGCGAAGCGCTCCACACCAATACGC
>UCOK01017257.1:0-14642 GCA_900474325.1 Synergus umbraculus
CCGACCGGTGCAGGCAGAAAATACATGAGAGTAAAGGAGATAGAGAGTTCTTTTTGTCCAATTTTTCATTCTCTATCTCCTTTACTCTCATGTACTTTCTGCCTGCACCGGTCGGTCGGACAGAGGTATAAGAGCACCATTTATATCTTAGTCCGACCGACCGGAAAATATTATGAGAAGTAAGCATGGCGTCCCATGGATCCGAAATAGGTTACGTTCTTGCGCAAAACCATGAGTGTGATAGAGATAGTAGTGCTTGTGCGTCTCTCTCACTCTCATGGACAGAGGTATAAACGCACCATAAATGCACCATTAAGGCCTGATTACACGCTTTTAGGAAAATGTCCTTCTTCTCACTCTACCATGTGAATAGCACATAAGTTTGTCTCATTCCACATTTTCCACACATTTTACCCGGAAAATGTGCGAGAATGAGACAAACTTATGGGATAGTCACATGGTAGAGTGAGAAGGACATTTTCCTAAAAGCGTCTAATCAGGCCTTTATTCGGTCGATGACCGAATTACACTTGACTCTCCCAATATTAACCACAGCAATATAAACCGCATTTCTCTCGCAATATTGACCAACCTGAAATCATCAGCTTTCTCAAATCGCACTTGATAACCATAGAGTTCGAAAATTCTCGGTAATTTATTTTTTGTCCTTCTCTTTCCTATAGCGTCATCTTTGTCTAGAAAAAAACGTCGCTATAGGAAAGAGAAGGACAAAAAATAAATTAACGAGAAATTTCGAACTCTAGATAACCACTGCGCATGAGTAGTGAAATTTGAAAGAGGGGAATTTGGTTAATATTGCGAGGGCCACTGTTCTGGATTTCGTTAATATTGGGAGAGTCGAGTGTATAAATGGTGTGGTATTGAGTAATATTATCGTGGTAATATTCTCGTTCTCGGTAACGTTACCGAGAAGGTAAAGTTAATATAAATTACCTTACAATTTTCAAAAATTTATGAGAATTTATTTTTATAAAGTTTTATCATTTTTTTATAACATCATTTATATTAATTTTGTTACAATTTTTCACTTACTTTAATCGATAAAAATGAATTTCAGTAAAACTCCTATGTAAATAATGCTCTGACTCTGAACTCTCCCAGACAAGATATTACACGATTTTACTACAAATTTCGACATTACCGATCGAATGTGACTTAATGTTGAATGCTAAATAGAATTTTTATTTATTAAAATTGCTTTAATACATAGGTACACAAAAAAAAAGTGGTAGTCCAAAAACCGTACCTATATATTCGTATGTATTTTTACGCGCTGAATCCGAATCCGGGGTCCGTTTTGCTCCATCACGTCAAATTTAAGGGCATTTGAAGGTCAAATCGGCAAAAAATCGATTGACAGAAGGTGACTATCATTTCTATGGTTTTAATGGACGCAAATTCCGAATCTGGAATTCGTTTGATTCAATCATGTCTGCATCAAGTTCCATTCAAGGTCAAATTTTCAAAATTTAAAAAAAATGTATTTTTGACTTCAAATTCTGAAAGAGCGGGAAATTTTACGTCCAGATATAGTATTCATTTTTATTTTCATGATGATCCTAAAGGTCATTTCTAGGTCAATTTATATTAGTAACTTGATAGTTCGAATGACGATTGCAAAAATACGAAAATGTGTCATCGTGGAACTTGAACACAGTTTTCATACGTTTTGAAGGTCGCTGAGTCCAAATTCGAGGTCCATTAGTCCGCAGCACGTCAGGGACAAGGAGATTTGAAGGCCTAGTTGAGGTCAATCAAGTCGTTTGAGAGGCGATGACTAGTATTTTTATGATTTTGAGGGTCGCTATATCTGGATACGGTCTCAGAATTGCCGCAAACTTGTCACCCCGATCACAAATGCTATGTGCATAGTTTGTGAAACTTCTGTCTAGGCACATATATCGAATCAGCCGTGCATTACCTTCACAGAGATGAAGGTACTCCAAGATGCAAACAGTGTTTCGTGATATTGCAAAAATTTACACTTTTCTTCTTTTGTAGCGAACCCTTTTGTCCTCAAAAAATTTATGTAACGGATTTCTCTTTCTCTTTTACGTTTTTATCTCGGTGTCCCTCTTAAACATCCAACAAAAATCTGACATTATGTTTACATCCCACTTTATAAGGCTGAAGAGTGGAGACTGTTCATCGACTCTTCAAAACGGAACCTGAAATCTGTCCTTCTGCACAATGGAAACTCTTTTGCACCTATTCCGATAGCTCATTCAACAACGTTGAAGGAAACGTAGGAGAATTTGGCAATAGTATTGGAAAAAATGAATTACTCAGAACACCAATGGAAAGTCTGTGGCGATCTTAAAATTTCAACTCTGATTCTGGGACAACAATCAGGCTTTACAAAAAATCCCTGTTTCTTATGTCTCTGGGATAGTATAGAGATAGTAGATAGTTTCCCGACATAAGCAATGCCAAACTAAAAGAAGGTATGTTTGATGGTCCGCAAATTCGCACTTTGTTCAGAGATGACAAATTTGTCACAAAAATGAATCGTGACGAAATCGATGCATGAACCATTTTCCAAAAAGTCTCAGAAAATTTCTTAGGAAATCAGAAAAGTGATGATTTCGAAAATTTAGTTCAAGATTTATTGGAAAACGTCAAGAAGTTGGGTTGTTTGATGAATTTGAAATTACATTTTCCACACTCTCATCTAGATTACTTCCCAGAAAATCTCGGAGACTACAGTGAAGAACAGGGTGAACGTTTTCATTAAGATATTAAGAAAATGGAATTTCGGTATCAAGGAAAGTGGGATGTAAACATAATGTCAGATTTTTGTTGGATGTTTAAGAGGGACACCGAGATAAAAACGTAAAAGAGAAAGAGAAATCCGTTACATAAATTTTTTGAGGACAAAAGGGTTCGCTACAAAAGAAGAAAAGTGTACATTTTTGCAATATCACGAAACACTGTTTGCATCTTGGAGCACCTTCATCTCTGTGAAGGTAATGCACGGCTGATTCGATATATGTGCCTAGACAGAAGTTTCACAAACTATGCGGCAATTCTGAGACCGTATCCAGATATAGCGACCCTCAAAATCATAAAAATACTAGTCATCGCCTCTCAAACGACTTGATTGACCTCAACTAGGCCTTCAAATCTCCTTGTCCCTGACGTGCTGCGGACTAATGGACCCCGAATTTGGACTCAGCGACCTTCAAAACGTATGAAAACTGTATTCAAGTTCCACGAAGACACATTTTCGTATTTTTGCAATCGTCATTCGAACTATCAAGTTACTAACTTAAATTGACCTAGAAATGACCTTTAGGATCATCATGAAAATAAAAATGAATACCATATCTGGACGTAAAATTTCCCGCTCTTTCAGAATTTGAAGTCAAAAATATATTTTTTTTAAATTTTGAAAATTTGACCTTGAATGGAACTTGATGCAGACATGATTGAATCAAACGAATTCCAGATTCGGAATTTGCCGATTTGACCTTCAAATGCCCTTAAATTTGCCGTGATGGAGCAAAACGGACCCCGGATTCGGATTCAGCGCGTAAAAATACATACGAATATATAGGTACGGTTTTTGGACTACCACTTTTTTTTTGTGTACCTATGTTATTTTTTTATAAGCATTATTAATAATTGCACTCCATTATTATTATTTGTTTAACTAGATAATGTAAAAAAATGTTAATTTTCATAAATTCTCTTAACTTACGTAAGTTACGGTCGTTAGAATTCAACGAAGTCTACCCCTGTAACCGTGTTTTCAATTATGTATAAACATGTTAACCCAACCCTGATATCAGAAAACCTAATTCCAAACAAACTTTGGATTTTTGCACCATTAAGCTTGTATAACGCTTGCAAATTGCAGTCGAAAACTGGAAGGCGTCGTTGACGGTTGAACATTATACTGATAAAGGTACAAAGGATTAAAACCGTGCTATACACGTGCTCGAAAATTTAGTGAAGTTTTGGTGAAGCATTCAGGAAGAAATCTTCTACTTAATCGCACTTTTTAGGTGAGTATTATTTTATATTTATAAAATATATATTACATTTTATATATTTATAATATAAATTAACTCCGAAATTCTTACATAATATGTACATGTATAATAAATATAACATTTTTGTCTAAAGTCTTATAGTAATTTGAAGAATAGTCTAAAGACTAGGGTAGCCAAATATTTCTGCTTTATGATGCAGTCCCATGTCGGCATAAAGCAGAAACGCATAAGAGTGAAAGAGAGAAACCTGTCTCTGTCTCTGTCACTGTCATGAGTTTCTGCTTTACTCTGACATTTCCTGGCGACATGGAAGTGCGTTCTTAAACAGGATTTATCCTTTTTAATGGCTTCCTGCTAATCCTGCTAATCTTTTATTGTCGATCCAGCATTTGATGGATGCAAAGTGAAGGGATAACATATTTATATGCTTTTCTATCCAATAATTTTTAGGTTTTTTTATTCGAAGTGTCTAAACGTCCGGTTAGACGGATGAATATTAAATCAAAATTTATCCGGCTACAGTAGAATTTCAATGGCCGGACGAATTTATTTAATAAAATTTGTCTAGCTATTGACATAAATAATAATTGTCCCGGTATTCTTTTGATAAAGTGAAAAGTAATTTGTTCATCTTTTTATTTTTATGGTGATAGTTCTAAATTTTGCAAATCCCCGTTTTCCCCGAATCCTAATTATAATTAGGATATATTACTATACTTAATTCTTTCCCGGAAAAACCCAACCGACTCCTCCCTATCGTCTAAAGTATCTACAGACTCTAGATTTATTACTTCTCTAAATTACTGTCTTCTTTATAAATCCTGAAAATATTGCTATACAATTCTGATTAAAATATGTAAATATTTTACAATTTCTATATAGTAAAATAAAGAAAAAAAAGCAGATTTACATATATTAGAATCCACGATCCACATTTCGTCTTCACAGGTTTCTCTCTATTTCTTTACTTTGAATTCGCCTTGTAATTAGTGTAGAGATAATAATATTCCCCTTTTTCATTCTTGTTTTCTTCAATATAGCTTGAATTAATAAAATCGAATAAGTGACGAAATTCGGTGATCGTGTCTAAGTATAATATAAATAAAAATAAAAATTCAGAACGACCATAAAAATAAATAGATGAACTAATCAATTCTCAGTTTATTAGCAGAATACGCTCACAATTATTATTTATGTCAATAGCCGAATAAATTTTATTAAATAAATTCGACATTATTTTATTAATAATTTTAGATAAATTTGTCCGGCTACTGGCAGTGTACACTGTACTGCAGCCGGATGAATTAATTTTGTCAAAAACATCCGTCTAGCCGGACGTGTAGTCGCATTGTTTTTATTTTTTTATATCCAACAGGGTACTGTTGCACCGAACAGGGGCAGTAGCATTCCCTAAGTCGTAGTAGAAACAATCCCATCAGGAAATTTTGTCGAATTTTTCCCTGTATGTCAAAAGAAATATTAAGCCCGTACCTAGGATTTTGTTTCGGGTGGGGGGGGGCATTGATTCAAAAGTAATATCGATAATGTTTTGCTGAACTTAACTTCAAGATAAGTCAAGCTATTTTGTCTCACCATATTGTTCAATGCTGCCACAGTCATTTAAGTAAAAATTTATAAAAAAACATTCTGAAAATTCGTTGTGGCAGCCCCCCCTGGGTACGTGCCTGTGTAGAATAATAAAAGATGATACTAATAAAAAAAGTTTACAGTGTTTTAGAATCATATCTACAATGGGAAAGATCAAAAGTGAACACAGTCGTTCACATGCTGTTAAAGTTAACACTCCCCTTTACATGGCAGCAGCGTTTGAGAAGAGAGGAAAGGTCTCGGGACTTCATCTGGAAACTCCTTTACATATGGCGGTATTAAACAACGATGTAGAGACGGTCAAGGACCTGATCAATCACGGTGCCGAAGTCGATCTAGAAGATTCTTCTTTTGGTACCCCCCTGCATTTTGCATCTACTATGGGATATCCAAAAGTCGTAAGAGAACTTTTAAGGCTTGGGGCTAATGTGAATGGGTCACCAAACCGGTGTGATACACCGTTGCATTGTGTGATTATTGGACGGCAGAACATACACAAAATACACTCATTGAAGAGAAATTATCCCAGTATTTTCCTTAATTCGGAATTCACTGCGGATAAAATAGAAAATAGACTTGAAATTATAGATACACTTTTGAACGAAGGAGCGGAATTAAATAATTTTGAGGGATATCAAACTCCACTCCATGTATCTATTAAATATAACTTATTTGCTTTATCAGAGAGATTGATTGCTCGAAAAGCCAAGATTGACGTATTTGATCGGCGAGGTAAGACAGTCATGTACTACGCTTCAGTAAATGGTTCTCGTAGTCATGTAGAATTATTGCTTAAAGCTGGAGCAAATGTAAATGCAAAAACTCTGAGAATAGAAAATTTGATGAAATATACAGCATTGCAAAATGCTGTTTATCATAATAATGAGAGGGTTGCTTCAGTACTAATTAACGCCGGTGCTCATTTAGAAACTATTACAGATGCATTCTGTCAACAGAGGATGTCGTCTTCACTTTTTCATCTTCTTTACGACAGTGGACTACAGATTATGGATCTAAATTCATCATTGTTTTCCAATCTTCAGCGTTTTTTGTTGATTTATAACAAAATTGACATATATGCATGCTTATTTGATCGATATCTTGATTTGAACAGTAGATGCTTCAATACTGGTCTTACTACTCTTGGTTTCTTAAGTTCAGCACATTATTCTGAATCTTCAAAAAAGCTTCAGTGGGTCATTAAGTTAATTGTGAAGTTGGAAAGCGAAAACAATTTCAAAATAAGTCGAACGGATTCGGTATTACTTACTACTATTTATTTGACATACTATAAACAATATAAAGAAGAGTTTGAGCTTCTGAAGAAGACGAATATTGCGGGTAATATTAAGTTTTATGATCTCCTTGTTCGGCCATTCAGAAAATTAGCACAATATTCGAGGAACGTTGAATTGATTAAGAATTTAAACTCTGGAGCTTGTGATAAATTCCCTGCCTATGGTATGTATATCGAAAGTAGAATGCGCTTTGCACATAAAAGAAAAGTATTACTTGAGAAGTGTCTCGGAAAATTCACGGAACTTATTAGCCCTGTTTCGCTGGAACGATTTGTAGTGCTAGAAATTCTAGATTACTTGAACTTGAGTAACCTTCAAAGTCTATCTAGGGTGTAATATGAGTTAGAATTTACAATTAAGGATATAATTGTATTTTAAAATATTTATTGATCTAGCTATTTATCGCTATGTATATATGTATACATACACGTATGTACCTACTTTAAAATTAAGAATGGTTATTTATTTTTAAAATTGTTTTTAAGTATCTATTACAATTTTTTTTTATAAATATGTGTATTATGTTTTTATTCTATTTAAGAAGTATTGTCGAAACTATTAAGAGGCGTCGAGCGCTTTCGAGTCTACTGTGAGTAAAGGCCGTTGCGCGCCGTGCGAGATAGAAAATGAAATTATACTCTATAAATCCATAATTTTTATAAAATTATTTTTGTTTTATATAAATAATGTAGATTATTTTTACATAGGCAATTTAGGAATTAGTAATAATTGTAAAAAAGTATTGTAATTTGATTATTATAATTGCAAACTTGTTATTATAATTTTACTCTATTACAAAAATACTTCAACGTCGGAATCTGAAATTAAATTATCATCGTCGTCATCTGAAACTTTTGATGCATGCATATCGTAAGGAACTAAATAAATTTTTTAAATAATTATATTTTGAAAAATTGTTTTAGGATTGAATACAATAAAATCTAGAGAAACTACTAAATATATGCACTCTTATTTCACTCCTATACATTTTCCCAATTTTTTTCCTGCAAGGAGCGATAAACAATCTACTGTACTTTTTATGGAGTAACTGCGGTCCCTCTGGCGGAAGGAGCGCTCCGCTTCTTCGACAAAGGCAAGAGGCAACTGCTCTACCAAAAGGTGAATCCACACGCCGACTAACTCTTGTTCCGCGCGTAAATTTTTTCATTGCGTAACTTTTTCCGCGCGTAAAATTGGTGTCACGTCCCCACCAACATATCCAAGTCGTTTCGCGTTCCCACCAAGTCGCACCCATTTACCGCATTCTCAATGAATTACAAAACTTTACAAATTTAATTTAGCGCGACACGACTTGGGTAAGTTGGTGGGGATGCGACACCAATTTTACGCACGGAAAAAATTTACGTGCGGAACAAGAGTTAGAGTCGGCGTGTGGAATCACCTTAATCATATGCAACCACATTAAGCCTCTAAGTAATTAAATGATAATTGGTCATATCAACAAGCGCATTATAATAATTCTGAACCAATGATAAGATATTGTAACGACCACAGTCGATAAAATAGCACTATGTAATTATGAAGATGTCTGACTATATACAAAAGATACGTATTCTTATATTAGTTTATATAAATTATAAGAAACTAAATCCTAAATATATGTATTAGGGTGGTCCTTGATAGGGATATTTTCGAATTTCTTTGCTCCCAGGGGCTCAAATGCTTCCAAATAGATAAAAAAAAATTCTCTGAAATTTTGGGCTCTTAATATTAACTTTAAGATAGTCCGCACTTCAACCTACGTTTCTTATGGAAATAACATGGGAAAAATTCCATTTTTTTTTAAGAATTTTCTAACTCAGCGACAAATGAAGAAAAAGCAATAATTCGCTTCATATTTTATTGGAAATTTGACGTTCTACAAAAAAGGTCTGTTATGATTTTTCGCTAAATCTATTGGCTTAAGAGTTATTCGAGCTCAAAGTTTAATTATTATATAATTATTAATATTATCAAGTATAATTATTAAGTAAATACTTATTGTATAAAATATATCAAATTTTCGTTGTGAAATTTTTATTTATGAGCAAAAAAAGGAAATACTATGTTATTCTTGGAATTGAAGGTAATATGTGTGATTTTTAAATTAATAAAACAAATATTTTTCTGATATTCAAGATAAAAAAATGAAAGTACAGGTGAAATATGATACCATTTGGATAATTAGCCTTAATCCATTTTCATATTCTCCATATTACAAATTTGATATATTTTATAAAATAAGTATTTACTTAATAATTATAATTGATGATGTTAATAATTATATAATAATTAAAATTTGAGCTCGAATAACTCTTAAGCCATTAGATTTAGCGAAAAATCATAAGAGACATTTTTTGTAGAACGTCAAATTTCCAATAAAATATGAAGCGAATTTAGCGCTGAGTTAGAAAATTCTAAAAAACAAATGGAATTTCTCCCATGTTATTTTCATAAGAAACTTAGGATGGAGTGTGGACTATCTTAAAGTAATCTTGTGTAGTTCGCGAACGACCTAGGTGCGAAGAACGCTCCTTTAGGTGAACTATGCGAACTAGTTCGTCGATGATCTCGGTCTTAGTTCTTTATACTAAATTTACTAGTGCCACTGACGGCCGCTACGCGGCCGTCGTGGTTCTGTTTACTTTTCTATTTTCTTTTCTATACATTCATTGTCAATGCTTTATTTCTTAATTCGATACTTTTCGATATGCGACTTTGTTCAATTCGAGATTTTTATGGGTAGGTATACAATCGAACAAAATCTCGATTGACCAAGATTCCATTTGGCCCAAAAATGGTATAGTTTGTGCTGATGAGAAAAAGTGTTATGAAGACGGTCGTGCCCACGAAGTAACATAAGGAGTACGCACTCTATGGGTGCCGCTGAGAAAAATTGGCCCCATGTTTTCCAATATTTTGAGAACTTTCTAGAACGCCCATATTTTAGCATTGCAAGCGCCCCTTGCGTGAAAGGCTAGTACTCATGTATGTTTACCAGTTTTTTTTATTTGGTTGTGTTTGTGAGTTTGCTTGGGTTTGTGAGTTGTGCATGCATAGCAGACGACAATATTCATGTTTACTAGCTTTTCACGCAAGGGGCGCTTGCAATGCTAAAATATGAGCGTTCTAGAAAGTTCTCAAAATGTTGGAAAACACGGGACCATTTCGGTTTACGGAGTGCGTACTCCTTATGTTACTTCGTGGTCGTGCCAGTGCTCTCAAACGGGGCTACTTGCGCGCGCAGCACGTGTTTGATTACCGATGGAGAAATTCTTCTATTGGTCCATTTAATTCGATTTTGAATCGCGCGCCAAATTACAGTTAATTGCAGAATTTCTCCAGCAGGAAGCCAACACGTGCTGCGCGTGCAGGTAGTCCGTTTGAGAGCACTGGCACGACCGTCTTCATAACACTTTTTCTCACCAGCACAAACTATACCATTTTTTGGCCAAATGAAATCTTGGTCAATCAAGATTTTGTTCGATTGTATACCTACCGATTTTTATGCCATGACTTTGGTAGGGGATCGATTTCCAGACCTCGAATTTGACAGATCAGAATTGGTAGGTATACAATCGAACAAAATCTCGATTGACCAAGATTCCATTTGGTAATACATGCTCTGCCCGTGGTTTGTGAAATTTATTTTTCGAAGTCACCAAGGGCAAACGAAATGATATATCGCTTTCAAACTTTGGGATATGGGAAATGAAACACTAAATTGCTAATACAAAGAAAAAATTAAAATGTTAATAACAAATTAATGCTATAAAAATTTATTTTTATGAATGAATACGAAGATTATTATTATAGAAGATACTTACTTCCATTTCGTTTCAATAGGAATTAAACTTGCGAATAATATCCGTGGTCTCTCGGACCTGCGGTCGTTAACCCGCTTTTTCTGTCAGTTAATTTTATGCAGAGTAAAGTGCTGCGTTCCAACATAGTAGGGAATTGAAAAATTGTGCCAGTTGGTAATGCACAGATACACCCTAAATTAATTTGGTGTATCTATCTTTTAGATGATAATAAACTTCAGATACTTTTCAATGGTTTTATTATATTGATACTGAATTATTATACAATGATTAAGTGACTATTCTGATTTCTTAGTTAAGAACAAATCTGATGTAGGACTATCAGATGTTCTTAGTTACAAGTTCTTAAAACTAAACTTAAGGACCCAAAAGATACAAAATACTAAAAGTGGGGAGAAAATTCTCATTGAGTGAGGGCGTTTCCCGTGTAGAAATTGTGACCGGGTTCGGTCCGGCTCCTGGCTGGGTTTCCCTGCTTGAATCCGGTATCCGGCCAGGGTATCCTGTCGGATCCTGGTCGGTTTCGTCACGCTGCGCTGGTTGGGTTCCGGCCGGGTTACCCGGTTGAATCCCGGATACAAAGAGGGTAACCCGATCGAAAACTGGTCTGTTTTTGACAATATTATATATAATGAAAAAATTGCAAAAAAAAATTTCTCTTACACGTATAATCATACACGGTCTTTTATACATAGAATCGCACGAAAAAACGCTTCGAAAAATCGCACTACTCGCTTAGGGATTCGAACCTTCGACGACCCTAACAATCCTAAACCTTATAGCCTAAACCTAAACATACGCGCGCCGGGCGCCTTACCACCTGAGCTATCAAACCACTTTGACTTTTTCGACAAAATATCAGCCAAGCTTTATCGCTGAAAATCCAGATATAATTGCCAGGAATATATTTTTAATTTCGTTTTGTTTGATACTATTTATATATTATATAAATAATAAATAAGTAAATAAATAATTATTAAATATAAATATAATAAATAAATATAAATAATTTAATTTATTCATCTTTGAATTTTTAATTGACCTCTTGTAAAAAAAAATTTCCATAAAACTTTATTTAAATATTTGTATTATTAATTAGCATATTTTGGAATTCAAAAATTCGAAACTTTTATTGCTTTCACATTTACTATGTTCAGAATCTTTGTGTTATAATACTAAATAATTCTTAAATTATTTTTGGTCGATTTGTCCCGACCAGATCCTGGCCGGAATCTAGTCGGATACAGGCCAGGCAATTAAAAATTTTTAAATCGGGCTAAATAAGTTGTGGCCCTGTTTGGCCCGACCGGATCCCGATAAGAACCCGGTTCGATCCCGTCCGGGCAATTACGAAATATTAAACCGGGCTAAATCAGGGTGTCCCGGTTTGGCCCAACTGGATCCCGGGGGGAACCCGGTCCGATCCCAACCGGGCTACTAACAAAATTTGACCCGGTCGGATTCCGGCCAGAAACCTTCTTCTGGCCGGGTCAAACCGGGCTATTTCTACACGGGTTGGACGCTTTCTCGTTTATACCTCTAATTTGGGTTTTTCCACCGGTAAAATCCCATAATAATTAGGATAAGCTAGTACCGTAATAAACTAGTACTTATTGAAACGCTACCTGAATTTAGAAGACGGTAGCATATTTAGAAAATAAATTTACCCTAATAATCTACCGTATAATAAAAACTTGACTAGTGAAAGTAAAAAGGGAAACATAAACGACTACTTATTTATATAAAATAATTAATCTATTTCTGAGACTTAACAGGAATAGTTTTGGGAGTAATGGGGTTATTCTGCATACGCTTTTATGCGAAGATTCCTTTCATTAAAATTTTAAACGAACTGCCGTTCCACATTACTCAGATGTAAAATTAATCCCTGTACAGAGTACACCTCCATGTAGAGATTTCATCGAGGAAAACTTCGAGGACGTTGTAAAAAATAGGTGCACCCCTTTAAAAAAAGATTTGCTCATATATACGAAGAAGTAGAACGAGAGTTTAAAATGAAAAGGCTGTTAATTATTACTGAATATTCACAAACGAAAATGTGTGAGTGACCTTTATGTTAAAATAAAATAAAATAAAATAAAATAATGTTAAAATTAAATATGAATAGTTAATTAGTAAAGAGCTTTGTAATTTAGTTGAAATCGCCACATTTGATATGTGACATAAGTATTATAGTCCATGCTGGCAAGTGACGATTTTCAGCTTTGCTGTGCAAATTTGCGCTTCGCTGAAAATTACAGAATTTATATAGTGTCGGTCCGATAGTATGAAAACAGGATAAAAAAAGAAAAAAGAATAACAAAGAAAAGAAAAATGATAGGGGTGCGAGGGACGAATCCCAATTTCCCTTGTAGCATGTGCGAAATTATCGTGCTCAGTGTTCAAGTGTGTAGAATAATAAAAGCGTGTGATCTATGACGTGATATTTTTTTTTCCCAGGAGAACCAGCTTTTCACTAGAAAGAATTTTACACGGCGCGAACACTTTTCGCAGCTGGGGAAAAACACAATACTCCTTCCTCGCTGAAAGTCATACAAACGACTTCAACGAGCCTGCAGCCGTAAAATAGGCCAATTTAGAATTTGCGGTGTTCGCGGAAGTAATCGCTGTACCCTTTCTGTCATTTATATAAATGGTTTATTTAAATAAGTGCGAAACTACCGTTCTAAAACATACATATATTTTTTTTTATTTGTATTTATTCAATTTTGATTATTTTTATAGAGTGTAGGGCTTTTGATTAAAAAGCTTTATTTGTAATTTCTAAAATTGTCAATTAAAGTCTATTTTAAACTAAGACTTTTAAAAATTATTATAAGCATACTCTCTAAAACTGAATCAGTTAAATTCCACTGATTTTCAGTGACTCTTTTCTCAGTTTTTCACGATTTTAATCAGTGAAAGTTCACTGAGAATCAGTCAAAAGTCACTGAAATTTTCAGTCATCTTCACTAAACTACTAAAAATTTCAGTGACTTTTCACTGATTTCCAGTAGATTTGTCACTAATTAAAATCGTGAGAAAAGAGTCTCTGAAAATCAGTGGAATTTACCTGGTAATCACACTGAGAAACTCTGTGTTAGAAAAATTACTAATATCGATAGCAAGTAGGGGCAAAATCCCAAAATTGAGACATTTTAATACAGAAAATAATAAATTTTACTATTTCAATAATAATTTTTACTATTTAAATAGTATTTTTTCCTATTTAAATAGTAAAATTTATTATTTTCTGTATTAAAAAGTCTCAATTTTAAATTAAGGGCATGTGTTACTTACCATATGAGCAAATTTTTAAATCCGGTTTTTTTCCTACAATTTTTACATTTTCAAAAAAATTATAGTCAACATGTAAAAATTGTAGGAAAAAAACCGGATTTAAAAATTTGCTCATATGGTAAGTAACACATGCCCTTAATTTAAAATTGAGACTTTTTAATACAGAAAATAATAAATTGCTTCCTCATAGAGGAAGCTTTGTAGTGGTGACAAAATCCAGTTTCCTAAAAAAGGTTTTTTTGAACATATTTCAAGGGCAATATATCTAATATGATCATCTGAAAAAATGTCCGGATGTATGTACGTGTGTGTGTGTGTGTATGTATGCATGTGTGTGTGTGTGTGTGTCACGATCCTGCAATTTCTTGAAAACGCGTAGAGATAAATTGATAAAATTTTACATAGTTATTCCACTACATACCTAGTTGAATTTCTTGCAAAGGTTTCACAAAATATTTAATTTTAAAAGTTTTATTTACTTTTATAATTTTCTTAAAATTCATTTTTCCACTATAACTTCTCAAATATTGAAAATTTAAAGCTGGTGTAAGGGAAATGAAGATTCCTTTCATCGAAATGAATCGATTGACCTATAT
>UCOK01017259.1:0-11243 GCA_900474325.1 Synergus umbraculus
ATTAAAGACTACATTTTTATGTATTAAATAAGCCTGCAAAATTTCAAGAAGATCGGTTCATTAGTGTTCGAGTAATCTTGGTCACCGACTTCAGCAATGCCATTTCGAGAAAAACGCGTTTAAAGTTTCAATTTCAGTTTACACGAAGAAAATAATTTTTTTTTTTAAACTTACATAGAGTCATCTATTCCGGGCCCATACAGAAGTTCTTCCGCCGACGATGCCGCTTGCAAAACGGAAATTTGGTGTTGCCTTCGTAACATTCTTCCTTCACGCCAGGCGGCAGACTAGCCGGTCGTTTACACAACGGATTCTTATCTTTCAACGCTCATATCTCAGTCAATTTTGTTCGGATCGACTTGAAATTTTCAGGACATATTCTCAGATACTTATACTTCAAAAAAATGCAATAAAAAAAAATCGATTTTTTGAAATTTGCAAGTGGGGGTAACCCCTTTATATTATAGAATAAATCGTGTTATTATTTTTTAAAATCGTTAACTATATAAATTCACAACTTTCTTTTTGATTCTTACAGAATTTGCTTCATCAGCACCACTTATTGCTACGTCCCCGCCTATTGAAGATAGTCTTTCACCATCAGGCGACAAAAATGATGCAATTAAGGTAGGAAACCTGGAAATTGGTCTAGGAGTTACACCAAGAATAGGAGTTCAAGTGAAACCAGACGTATGCTCACAGGATTCTGGACTTGGATATAATCAACTTCCAGTTAACGAAAATTCTGTTCCAACTGAACAAGAACCTTGGAAACCAAAAAAATCTTCATCTTCCAAAAAAGACGGACATACTGCTAAAAAATCTGGAAAAGCCAATGAATCCGAAGACTCCAAGGAATCTGAAGAGTCCAATGAATCAGAAGAGTCTAACGAATCCAAAGAGCCTAAGAAATCCAAAAAAGGTGAAAAATCGAAGAAGCCCAAAAGCTGTAAGAAAGGGGTAAAATCTGGAAAAGCCAATGAATCCGAAGAGTCCAAGGAATCTGAAGAGTCTAATGAATCAGAAGAGTCTAACGAATCCAAAGAGCCTAAGAAATTCAAAGAAGGTGAAAAATCGAAGAAGCCCAAGAGCTGTAAGAAAGGAGTAAAATCTGGAAAAGATAATGAATCCGAAGAGTCCAAGGAATCTGAAGAGTCTAATGAATCAGAAGAGTCTAACGAATCCAAAGAGCCTAAGAAATCCAAAGAAGGTGAAAAATCGAAGAAGCCCAAGAGCTGTAAGAAAGGAGTAAAATCTAGAAAAGACAATGAATCCGAAGAGTCCAATGAATCTGAAGAGTCTAATGAATCAGAAGAGTCTAACGAATCCAAAGAGCCTAAGAAATCCAAAGAAGGTGAAAAATCGAAGAAGTCCAAAAGCTGTAAGAAAGGGGTAAAATCTAGAAAAGACAATGAATCTGAAGAGTCTAATGAATCAGAAGAGTCTAACGAATCCAAAGAGCCTAAGAAATCCAAAGAAGGTGAAAAATCGAAGAAGCCCAAGAGCTGTAAGAAAGGAGTAAAATCTGGAAAAGACAATGAATCCGAAGAGTCCAATGAATCTGAAGAGTCTAATGAATCAGAAGAGTCTAACGAATCCAAAGAGCCTAAGAAAACCAAAGAAGGTGAAAAATCGAAGAAGACCAAAAGCTGTAAGAAAGGGGTAAAATCTGGAAAAGACAATGAATCCGAAGAGTCCAATGAATCTGAAGAGTCTAATGAATCAGAAGAGTCTAACGAATCCAAAGAGCCTAAGAAATCCAAAGAAGGTGAAAAATCGAAGAAGCCCAAGAGCTGTAAGAAAGAGGAAAAGTCTGAAAAGTCTGGAGATGATATGAAATCTGTAAAAGCTGGTCATAAGAAACATTCTAAGCACCCTAAACACTCTAATCACTCTGAACACTCTAAACACTCTAAACACTCTAAATACTCCAAAGATTCTAAAAAATCTGAAGAAGATAAAAAACACAAAGACGCTAAGAAACATGAAAAACCTTTGCAACCAATGGAACCTGTAGAACCTGAACAACCCTCAGTATACCCTGGTGATAAACCTACACCATCTGGAATGACAGGACAAACTGAACAACCTGAGAAATTTGGTGAGAAATATAAGAAATCTGTAAAACTTGTAAAACCAGTGGAATCTCAAATGCCTGAAGAAATTCAAGAACCAGAAGAACCTGCTGTATATCCTGATGATAAAGCTGTACCATATGGAAAAGGTGCAAAAAAAACTGAACAGCCTGAAAAGTCTGAAGAGGGTAGAAAAGCCAAAGACGCTAAGAAACCTGTAAAACCTGTACAACCAGTGGATCTTCTAGAACCTGAAGAACCTGCTGCATACCCTGGTGATAAACCTGCACCATCTGGAAAGCCAGAACAAACTGAACAACCTGAGAAGTCTGGTGAGAGTAAAAAATCCAAAGACGCTAAGAAACATGAAAAACCTTTGCAACCAGTGGAATCTCAAATGCCTGAAGAACTTCAAGAACCAGAAGAACCTGCTGTATATCCTGGTGATAAAGCTGTACCATATGGAAAAGGTGCAAAAAAAACTGAACAGTCTGAAAAGTCTGAAGAGGGTAAAAAAGCCAAAGACGCTAAGAAACCTGTAAAACCTGTACAACCAGTGGATCTTGTAGAACCTGAAGAACCTGCTGCATACCCTGGTGATAAACCTGCACCATCTGGAAAGCCAGGACAAACTGAACAACCTGAGAAGTCTGGTGAGAGTAAAAAATCCAAAGACGCTAAGAAACATGAAAAACCTTTGCAAACAATGGAACCTGTAGAACCTGAAGAACCTGCTGCATACCCTGGTGATAAACCTGCACCATCTGGAAAGCCAGGACAAACTGAACAACCTGAGAAGTCTGGTGAGAAATATAAGAAATCTGTAAAACCTGTAAAACCAGTGGAATCTCAAATGCCTGAAGAACTTCAAGAACCGGAAGAACCTTCTGTATATCCTGGTGATAAAGCTGTACCATATGGAAAAGGTGCAAAAAAAACTGAACAGCCTGAAAAGTCTGAAGAGAGTAAAAATTCCAGAGATGCTAAGATACCTGAAAAAGGTGGAAAAACTGATAAATCTGCATCATATGGAAAGCCTGAACAAGCTCAACAGACTGGACAATCTGGACCAGTTGAAACAGCACTTCCTGAACTACAACAATAACTTTTGTAAATAAAGCAATTTGAAGTTATGTCTACTTCGGAATGAGAATTTTTTAAACTGAAGTGCAAATGGTCGAAGAATCTACAATTTATCTGTTTATTTTAAGGCCATGTCAGACTTACCCGATCCCTACCTTACCGACATTTTTTGTCTGCAACGTTACGTCTACATTTATTGAGATATCAAATTGAAAATTTCTAAAATTGATGCTAAAGCATTAAGGTACGTTTATCTGGTCTTAAATTTTTGTAAAAATAAAAAAAATTTTTTTGAAAAAATTTTTTTTTTATAAATGTCAATATTTAGGACCAGATAAACGTACCTTAATGCTTCAGCATCAATTTTAGAAATTTTCAATTTGATATCTCAATAAATGTAGACGTAACGTTGCAGACAAGAAAATGTCGGTAAGGTAGGGATCGGGTAATTCTGACATGCCCATAATTAAGAAAACTTTTGTTCTTATTACATAATCACTTTTTATTTGAATTCTTTGTAAGTAATGTAATATTGTTAAAAATTAAATCACTGCAACTCAAAGATTCGTATTTTACTTAGTTATACATCTTGAAATAATTAGTATATCATCCCTAAATGTAAACATCTATTATAATCTTCGATACACATATGTTTATTAAAAAATATGTAATTGACCCTTACGATTTGAACCACCTGCAACTGTAACAAACTACTGTAACAATTGTAACTAATGTTCTCCCAGATGCTAAAGCAACTATTAAAATGAGCCTGTAGTACTCACTGTTGTTTTAATATTATCTATAGAAGAAAGTTTACTATTTTTTTTTAAATCTTTAACTGTATAAATTCATAATTTTCTTTTTCATTTCTACAGAATTTGCTTCATCGGCACTGCTTCTTGATGATGCGGCCATTGAAGGTTCTCCAGGGAAAAAAATGACCTATCTAAAGAAGGAAACCAGGACATTTTTATAGGAAACCCATCATCAAGAATTGAAGTCCAAAAAAATCAGACACACTCTCACAGAACCCTGGACTTGAATATACTCAACCTTCGGTTAACGAAATTTCTGCTGCAACTGAACAAGAACCTGAAATAGACTACAAAATTCTTCGTTCTATATTAAGAAAGAAAATGATACCATCACGTCGATATCCACCAGGAGTAATTGTCGATTGAGCTGTTTATTTTAATTAAAAATACTTTTTGTTCATATGATATTCTAATTTTATTTTTTTGAATTCTTTGTAAGTAACCCAGTGGGCACAAAATTTGGCGACATCTTTACGACATCGTAAAGACATCTTAAAGATATGGACATAGGATGTCGTGAAGTTGTGGTAAAGATGTCGTAACGGTGTCGTAAAGACGTCGCCAAATTTTGTACTCACTGGGAATGTAATATTGAATGTACTTATTGTTAGTTATACATCTTGAAATAATTAGTATGTGACGATCACGCGACTATCGAATAATCATTAATAATTCATTCATTCATCAATCTCATCTACAATAAATATGTAACTATATCGTGAGTCATATAGAATTATAATCATCACCTCTAAATGTAAACATCAACTATAATGTTTTTCATAACTCGTGTAACGATATATCGATTTTCTGTGCCTGTTACTGGGAGTCGATTTCAGTACCTTAGCGAAAGTAAACCGAGAGAAGTTAGAATATGAAATTGTGAGACACAAGACTTATAATAACATGACTTACCTAGGATCAATTTGGACCCTGCTTAGTATATAAAGCATTGCATTTATTCAAAAATTTATCAGTCGTCATGAGTCAAGCATAAGTTTTCAGTTTTTGAAAAAATGAAGTTTCTTACTGGCACTGTACTCCTCTATTTCATGGGTTTCTTGTGTTTTGTTCGTAAGTATAATTGAACGATAAGAAAATATTGCATACTTTAAAAATGTTTTCAATATTGATTAATTGCTCAACATTGTTAAAATGATAGCATTTAGTTTTTTGTACTACAGCGTTCTGAATTTAATATAACAATTAATTAATTCGCTAAACGTAATATGTATCGATTGGTTTGGTTGCTAAATATTTGATATTTATAATACACTCGACTCTCCCAATATTAACGAAATTCAGAACAGCAGCCCTCGCAATATTAACCAAATTGCTCTCTCTCTCTCTCAAATGTCGCGCTACGCATGCGCAGTGATTATCAAGTGCGATTTGAGAAAATTGATTATTTCAGGCTGGTTAAAGGTGAATCCACACGCCGACTCTAACTCTTGTTCCGCACGTAAATTTTTTCGGCGCGTAAATTTTTCCGCGCGTATAATTGGTGTCGCGTTCCCACCAAGTCGCACCCATTTACCGGATTCTCAATCAATTATAAAATTTTACAAATTTAATTTAGCGCGAGATGACTTGGGTAAGTTGGTGGGGACACGACACCAATTTTACGCACGGAAAAAATTTACACGCGGAACAATAAGAGTTAGAGTTGGCGTGTGGATTCACCTTAATATTGCGAGGTTGTTAATATTGCGATAGTTAATATTGGGAGAGTCGAGTGTAATATGTATAATACTGGAACCCGTGTTCCTAGAATATAATATATAATATATACATACAATCGAAAAACACATCGATAAAAAAAAGTACACTTTGAACACGACGTGAACAACTGTGGGCGAAACCGCGGAATAAAGCCTGTCAGGCTGTGCTAAAAATTCCAGAATAGAACACACTGCGCATACAGAATTATTTGAATGTCAAATTTTGACTCCACCCTCCCCTGGTCATATTTTCGGACTTCACGACTGCGTGGGTAACCACACGTGGGGGTACCACCATCGGAGATTTAAATATTTTTCTGTGTTTGTTTACATTTTTTCGTCCAATGCTTCAACAGGCTTAATAGTTGTCACGATGTCGCAAAAAGGTTGTAAAATTTTTTGCCCACTAAGAAGTAGTCACTTTAGTGATTACTTCATTTACTTCTCATTTTATGAGATTTCTAATAATTTTAGTGGGTTTTAAAAGGATATAAAGGGATTTAAAATATTATCGTAGAATTTTAAAGAATTTCATGAACTTTCTAGAAATGATTATTTGAGAGGTCACCCTGTTGGAAGTAACAAGATAAAAAGTCTATCTATTTGAATATTTTTTAATCTATAAGAAACGGTTTCCTTTTCAATCTCAATATTTCTATCTTTCTGTATCCTTCGTCTATCTTTGCCAATAATTTCCTATTCTCCATTTATCAACGCCAATCTTTCTTTATTCACCGTCAATTCACACCAACCTTTTTATATTCCGTTCAAAATCTATTGCAGCACCTATCTTTTTCAATCCCTACTTTCTCAGTGGGCAAACAATTTGAAGAAGTTCTTAGACCGTCCTAAAACCGTTCTAAAAACGTCCTATGTCAGGCCAAAAAACGTCCAATGTTCCAAATATTTCCTGATAACGTTTTTGGAACATTGGACGTTTTTTGGCCTCACGTAGGACGTTTTTAGGACTTTCTATAAACTTCTTCAAATTTTTTGCCCACTGGACTCCTATATCCATGTCTAATCCTGGTCTAATGATTTGCATCCTTACTTACCACTTTTACACACTTATCCTTATCAATCTCTAGTATATCCATTTCAATCTTTACCATTCTATTCAGCTCTATCCTTATATAGTCATTTCAATCCATTCCTATTTCTCTTGAAGTGTATTACGAAGTCTATCCTGTTCAATCCTTTTCTATCCTATCTATCTTTGACTATCCTTAATCTAATGATCTCAATCCATTTCTATCCTTTTTACAATCTATTAGGAAGCCTATCCTTTTCAATCCATACCTCCATATCCACATCTACCCACATATAATAATTTCAATTCTTCTCTAGCTCTCTATAAACATTTTCCTAGTGATATAAAATAATAAAATTGGTGATTCATAAACACCATTCATACTTATATCTTCATTATTTAATTTATATTCATAATCATATTACCTGGTGTAATATTTAATAAGAAATGACAATCGCATGATCATTATGGAAGCATTCTACAGAATTCCGCGTACTTTGATGATCAAGGTAATTTATATTTATAGTCGGAAAGTTTTCGGAAGGTCACGATGGTTTTGGACACATATCTTTATGCGGTTATTAAGCACAAAATGTTTTATGAGACATGCATGTCTTAGCCTCTTTTTTTAGTCAATAACTTTGTTACAAACAAATGTCATCTCTTATAGATACTATTGTAAAATTATAATTCTAATACACATATTGCAGAAATCTGAGAATAATAAACATTCGGTTTGAGCCCAAGCTTCGAAATATCTGCAATATATCATGGCAAATAATGAGAAGATGGATAGTATATATATCGGCCAACATTCTTCTCAAAATTCATTAGTTACACCGGATTTCAAGACAAGTCATCATTTTCTATCTAAAGAAAATGAAGTACGCTATTGCTGCTCTGCTTTTTGCCTCAATGGTCTTCGTTGGTAATTATAATTTCATTAATTGAATAATGATATTAAAAAACGTTAGATTTTTTGTAAATATATGCCATATTTGGATACTCATGTAATTTATTTAGTATTAAAGACTTACTGTTTATATAATAATACTGTAAATTAAACACTGTTAGACTCAATTGGTCTAAATAAAAAATTTTTTAAATTTTCAAATCACTCAAACAGAATTTTTATCAGCAAGGGGATGTAATAAAATTTTCAGAAGTTTCTATGAATTTAAAGTAATTTCAAATAATTTAAAAAGAATTCGACGGTTTTCGTGCAGTTGTTAAGGAATAGGAAAAATGTTTATTCATTTTAGAGATAGGTACATTTTTATTTTTAATTTTTTCGCATTTTTTATAATTTTCTGTCAAGGAAACTTGTCTGAAAGTCAGAGAATAGTGCAGGAAATTGAAAAATTGAATCTTGAGGCCACTCTGGAGAATTATATAATTATAAAAACTGCAAATGCTACAGGAACTATTAGAATGAGTCTTTAGTACTGATTGTTATTTTAATATTATAGAATAAATCGTGCTATTATTTTTTAAAATCGTTAATTATACAAATTCACAACTTTCTTCTTGATTCTTACAGAATTTGCTTCATCGGCACCACTTATTGCTACGTCCCCGCCCATTGAAGATGGTCTTTCACCATCAGGCGACAATAATTATGCAACTAAGGAAGGAAACCTGAAAACTGGTCTTGGAGTCACACCAAGAATAGGAGTTCAAGTGAAACCAGACGTACCCTCACAGGATTCTGGACTTGGATATAATCAACTTCCAGTTAACGAAAATTCTGTTCCAACTGAACAAGAACCTCGGAAACCAAAAAAATCTTCATCTTCCAAAAAAGACGGACAAACTGCTAAAAAATCTGGAAAAGCCAATGAATCCGAAGAGTCCAAGGAATCTGAAGAGTCTAATGAATCAAACGAGTCTAAAGAATACAAAGAGCCTAAGAAATCCAAAGAAGGTGAAAAATCGAAGAAGCCCAAAAGCTGTAAGAAAGAGGAAAAATCTGATAAGTCTGGAGATGATAAGAAATCTGTAAAAGCTGGTCATAAGAAACATTCTAAGCACTCTAAACACTCTGAACACTCTAAACACTCCAAAGATTCTAAAAAGTCTGAAGAAGATAAAAAACCCAAAGACGCTAAGAAACCTGTAAAACCTGTACAACCAGTGGAACCTGTAGAACCTGAAGAACCTGCTGCATACCCTGGTGATAAACCTGCACCATCTGGAAAACCAGGACAAACTGAACAATCTGAGAAGTCTGGTGAGAGTAAAAAATCCAAAGACGCTAAGAAACATGAAAAACCTTTGCAACCAATGGAACCTGTAGAACCTGAACAACCCTCAGTATACCCTGGTGATAAACCTACACCATCTGGAATGCCAGGACAAACTGAACAACCTGAGAAGTCTGGTGAGAAATATAAGAAATCTGTAAAACCTGTAAAACCAGTGGAATCTCAAATGCCTGAAGAACTTCAAGAACCGGAAGAACCTGCTGTATATCCTGGTGATAAAGCTGTACCATATGGAAAAGGTGCAAAAAAAACTGAACAGCCTGAAAAGTCTGAAGAGGGTAAAAAAGCCAAAGATGCTAAAATACCTGAAAAAGATGGAAAAGCTGATAAATCTGCATCATATGGAAAGCCTGAACAAGCTCAACAGACTGGACAATCTGGACCAGTTGAAACAGCAGTTCCTGAACTACAACAATAACTTTTGTAAATAAAGCAAGTTGAAGTTATGTCTACTTCGGAATGAGAATTTTTTCAACTGAAGTGCAAATGGTCGAAGAATCTACAATTTATCTGTTTATTTTAATTAAGAAAACATTTTGTTCATATTACATTATCACTTTTTATTTGAATTCTTTGTAAGTAATGTAATATTGTTAAAAATTAAATCACTGCAACTCAAACAATCGTATTTTACTTAGTTATACATCTTGAAATAATTAGTATATCATTCCTAAATGTAAACATCTATTATAATCTTCGATACACATATGTTTATTAAAAAATATGTAATTGACCCTTACGATTTGAACCACCTGCAACTGTAACAAACTACTGTAACAATTGTAACTGTTGTTTTAATATTATCAAAAGAAGAAAGTTTACTATTCTTTTTTAAAATATTTAACTGTATAAATTCATAATTTTCTTTTTCATCTCTACAGAATTTGCTTCATCGGCACTGCTTCTTGATGATGCGGCCATTGAAGGTGCACCAGGGAAAAAAATGACCTATCTAAAGAAGGAAACCAGGACATTTGTATAGGAAACCCATCATCAAGAATTGAAGTCCAAAAAAAATCAGATACACCTTCACAGAACCCTGGACTTGAATTTACTCAACCTTCGGTTAACGAAATTTCTGCTCCAACTGAACAAGAACCTAAAATAGACTCCAAAATTCTTCTTTCTATATTAAGAGATAAACTGCTACCATCACGTCGATATCCAGGATACATAGTTGTCGATTGAGCTGTTTATTTTAATTAAAAAAACTTTTTGTTCTTATTACATTCTAATTTTATTTTTTTGAATTCTTTGTAAGTAATGTAATATTGTTGAAAATTAAATCACTGCATCTCAAAGAATCGTATTTTACTATTATTGTTAGTTATACATCTTGAAATAATTAGTATGTTACGATCACGTGACTATCGAATAATCATTAATAATTCATTCATTCAACTATCACATCTACAATAAATATGTAACTATCTCGTGATTTATTCATTATTTTAATGTATTAAAAGATATATATATATCCGAGATATATATATCTCGGATTTAGCATCCGTTAAAACCATAGAAATGATAGTCACCTTCTGTCAATCGATTTTTTTGCCGATTTGACCTTCAAATGCCCTTAAATTTGACGTGATGGAGCAAAACGGACTCCGGATTCGGATTTAGCGCGTCAAAATACATATGAATATATAGGTCCGGTTTTTGGGTATTACCACTTTTTTTTGTGTGCCTGTGTAATATATCATTGGATTAAGCATTTCTGGAAGTAAAAAAAAAAATTATTGGCATTTTTTTACAAAATGGCGGATGTACAATAGTTAGCATAGACCGCTATTTCAAAGTAGAAGTCTCGTCCAACTCAACTATTAGAACAAACAAAATTTTTACATTCTCATCAGAGAAGGTATTAGATTTGTGCAAAATTTGACCCCCCCAGTTTTTGTCAAATGTCCACGTTTTGGGACCCCCTGAACCCGAAAAACATGTTTTTACGAATGTGTCTGTCTGTCTGTCTGTCTGTCTGTAGATTTTTGTTTGTGAGCACGATAACTTTCGAAAGAGTTGACCGATTGGATTGTCCTTTGGTATACTCTTTTAGTGTCCTAAAATGAAGGTCAAGTTCTTTGGCCAGCCATTTTGAATGAAAATTCAAAAAGTTGGAGCCTTTTGAAAAATTTTGAAACCACTTTTTTTTTAATTTGAAAATTCTAATGACGGATGTTCGTAGTACTCAAAAAGTGAAACAATTTTTCTTAATGAATTTTTTGGATAAAAAAAAAATTGACAGACTTATAACG